>WEKW01031067.1:119775-130095 GCA_013389905.1 Sula dactylatra
ACAACCCTCAGTACTTGCTGGATCCAAAGGTCCAAGCTGCCTTTTATGCTTGTCTTGTTTTTTTCCCCACAGCACGTCTAAAAGCCTTTTCTTTCTCTCTTTTTCAACACACAGGCTTAACATTTTCAGGCCTGAAGTCTTATACATTGTGAGCACTCAAACTGCTTTATTGTTATTTTTCCCCAAGATTCCCATAATTTTCTCCCTTTGCCCAGAAAAAATATGGCTGCTAATGTCATCTCCCTGCTCTGCCTCTGTGAATCTACTACTATTACTCTTTCTTGGAATCCCCATATCCACTGATCTCCATATCAACATTCATAGCAATTTTTTAATGGAAAAAAAAGTAAGGAGAAAAATCATTACTGTTCTTAATTTCTTAAGATATTTGTAAACATTAACTTAAATCCTTTGTGCAAGCATTTCATTATTTGTGTATGTAAATAAGGCTATGACTAATGAAGAAGCCATTCAGTCAAAAGAAACCTCGGAGCAGAAACCATATATCCTCTGGTGACACAAAACTCAATGTGTTTTTTTAAGTGAACATAGCACAATATCATTAGGGCTTTATTGCAAGATGTTGCTGTATATTGTTCAGTTATAGAGAAGGAATAAAAATCTTGTATCTAGAGAGATGTAGCTGAAGGACAAGCTCAGCTTATTCTTGCTCTTAGAGAAAGGTAGAGAGAAATACACTTTCCATTGTCATTGCCTTTTGAAAGGGATTTGGTGCTGAGGTATCATTTTTGCTTTGCAAATTTCCTCCTTAGAACAAATTTCATTGTTAAAAAACCATAGTGATAGAGGACAACGCTCATGCTAACAGCTTTCTCGAATCAGAATGGCTGAGTCTGCCTCATATCTTGGTGGTGAGGATACCCTGCAATATATATGCTAGCACTCAATGGAAAATTAGAAGCAGCAGCATCTCTGGTGGGAGGTGGTAGAAGTGGGAAGGCATGACTAGGGAAATGCAACAACCCAGCTTCCAGATGAACTTAAAAGCCTTTTTAGGGAAAGATCCAAACAAGGGTGACAATAAAACCTCCACCATGACAGTAGGAAGGATTATCATTACCTAGCAGCTATTTGTGTTGGCATTGGAGAGATACAGGAATTATAGCTGTGTGGCAAACCATGCACAGAGAGCAATTAGTGCTAAAGGATAAAAATAACATAAATCCAAGAAAGGTAGCTGGAATGCAATCTTACTGTAGAAAGCATTCTTCCTCTAACTAGCTAAATTGAATCAGCTATTAATAATGCAGTGACCTTCTGAGAGATTCATCCCGTAGATGTGATTTACTCTCAATGTGCCCAGAAAGCAATGTTCTAAAACAATAAGCAAAAGTTTCAGACTGCAGGGGTTTTTGCTACTTATGTACTCATGGATCCTTTACTGGAAGGGGGGAGCAGGTATATGCTGGGATCTTTGATATGAGATTCAAGGTAAGCCTGGATATACATCAGATCCTGGGAAGTAGAAAGTGCTCCAGTTTCAAATTGACCCATGTGTCTGAGATATTTATTAATCGTATTTTCAGGTCTGAGGGAATTAATATTGCTCCCCCCTACAGGAAAAAAAAAAGTACCTGTTCCTGCTCGTATCATGATGTATGTAATAGCAGACATTGTTAGGTCCAACAAAGCTGTGAATAAAAGTCTTCTCTGGGAGTATGTCTGGAAGTACAGCTGAGCCTGTCAAATAGCTGCTGGCTGATACAAAGGCCAGTCCTGCTCCTCTTTCTGCCTCCCAGTTAAGCACTTTTCTTTTTGGGTTCCAGCACAGGCTCATCACTAGGGGGTCCCATTCAATGGTGAATTTGTTCAGGGAGCTGAGCCAACAGAATTTAGGGTATAGTTGTGCTAGTTTAGTGCTTGGGACTGGTTCACTGCCAGTGAGATGAATGATAAGGAAATGGCATAAAGAAAATGGTAGGAGCACTTGGCTACAGCTAGGGGTTAGTTTTCCTTAGCTGCAGTATGAAACTGAATCTTAATTGCATGTAAACATATATGCACATACATAAATATAAAACTACTAACAGACTTTAAGGAAGCAGCTGCATCAGTAGAACCGGACATTAGATGGACATAGCTTCTCTGCCTTTGTATTTACTGACATCCACTGTCATTTCCCTTTTGCTGTTTTCTTCCTCTTCTCCCCTGTGGCTGGCACATTTCCCAGCAGAACGACCCAAACATTAGATCAATGTCCTTAGCCAACTGATCTTTGAACAGTCTGAGGAAAAAGAGGGAGTCCTGTGCCATCCACAGCAGATGTGGATGTGCTGTTGCAGAAAGGCAGGCATTTGAAGACTGTGACTTTGGCCATGGTCCTGTACAGTGGGTGTGCCAGAGCAGTCCTATCATGTCTTTATTTTGCTAAAAAAGAGGCCCAGAGACTGAGATCAAATATTTGTCTCCTGACTGTCCACATTACTTAACAGCTAGCTTTCTAGCTGGCTCTGTTTTGGACCATCCCATCTCACTTTGTAAAGGTAAGTCCAAGTGTCCTTGTTCATGTGGACACACACCTATCTGGCTTTTATTTAGCAATATAGACATAGCTTGTGTGATTTAGAGAAAAATCTCCAGGAAAAATTTCTCTATGTGTCCCACAGCAGTAATTTAATCCCAGCCCTTTTAAGCAATAATCACTCTTCGTACTCCTTCTTAGTTCAGTGTGAAGGACTATGGTGAAGTAGGTTCTGCTCCTGCAGGCACAAGGTCTCAATTGTCCATCCATGAAGATGGTGAATTCTTGGGTGAGGACCCAAGTCACAGCCAAGCCAAGTCCAGTTTATGTATGCAGAAGAGGCTGTTGCTGAGCAATTAGTTAATACTCCTGATCTTGGCATTCAACTTATATTTACTATCAGGTCTGTGAATCTGGCTGAAGTTTGGGATCACATCATGGAGTGTGTTTCCATGCTTATTTTTCTTCAGTCAAATCAGCTACTGAAAGAAAAGGGAATTTTATCTAAGTCATTGCTGAATAAACCCTCAGGTCACATTCTGGCACTCCTGCATACTAGCTACCTCTGTGCTGGTCCAGCAAACCTACTGCAGTTAGATTAGTAATGAGGACATGACCCCTGGAAAACTAAAAACAGCTGGGTCTTCATGAGTCTTTGGAAGTGCAGTTCTCTGACATAAAGGCACCACTAAATAGTGAAAGTCCTGAGAACTTTGACAGAGTATTAAAGTTAGTATATTGTCTCTTTTTCCTTTTGTAAACCTCCTGGATAGGATTGCATGAAGAAGCTGACTTTGGTTTAATTGAGACATAGCAGAAGGCAGTGTTCCTCTGATGTTACTTTAATTACAGCAGAAGGAAAAATAGCAATAGCAGAAAGTACTTCAGCAGGTGCATCGGCAGTAATAAGAAATCTCATTCTTGCTTATCATTGTCAACAGGGGTGAAATTGTTCCTTCAGCCCTTTGCAGTGAATCACCAGATTATCACAAATCAGTCCCTAAGTGGTATTTCAATAGCTTGAATTTGGGAGACCAGCAATTTTCTGATGTACGCTCTATCTGTTCATTTAAAAATGGCTCTTTCCAGTGGATAATATGGGAAATTAACTTCCTATGTCCTCCTGATGCCACCATAGACACATTATTTGTGGGGAGCAATATCTCCCTGACATGCACAGTGCAGTGATATTAACCACTACATGTCACCATGAAGAGTATAATGCTAGCCATACTAATTCCTGGAGGAACAAGAAACTTGAGATGAATGTAAAGGTCAGAAATGTTTATTAATTGTCCTGTTAAAAGGATGTTCATTTAGAATGAATAGTAATTGTAGCTGATTGATAGATATATGATAGGACAGTATTTCTTTAAAAGTCATTTGTTTATCCATTTTCTTTAAGATGCCAAAGCACATATCCCTGATGAGAGGGAGCTCAGGCTGGTCACCAGAGCTGAACATTAAAAATTAGGGAATGTTCCAGGTTGGTACAAGTTTTAACAGCAACTAAGCATAAGAAAGATACAGGCTTAAAATATCTTAGGTGGCTCTTCGGATTCTTTTAAGAGCTGAAATTAAAATTTCAAAGGATTGAAGTAATTTTTTTTTTAAGCTCTAAAAAAATGATAAATATTCTGGTGTGAGGAAAAGAAAAGCTTTGCTATCCTTAAGAGTATCCTTGCAAAGCATACAGGGGTGGAAACTACTTCAGCCATACACTTACACATCTGCATAGCGTTCTCTATGTCAGAGCTGTCTAAAATATATTTGAAGAAACAACATTATTGGTTAGAGCCTTTTTTTTTAAGGTTTTTTTAACAACTACAGTGTCTAGTAGGATCTCTAAGCACTGAGATCCACTGAAATGAAACGTTTTATCAGAAGTTTCATTCTTTTTGAGATAAAGCGGTTTAAAGGCAAAAAAAATGAAGTTAGTTAATGTTGAATTATTAATTAAAATTTCCTATGTTCCCATCTCTTTTCTGGTGTTGAAACTAAAACCATATTTTACAGAAAAGGTCATGCCTTTTGAGTAGGACAAGAACAGTGAGCAAGCTATTAATGTATTTCATAGAACAGCTAATGCCGATAATGCTAAAAAAGAAAAACACCTGCTCTTTCAGACAAATTCCCCTTCCTCCCCTGTCCTGGTATGCAAACCTTTAATTGACTTAGCTGTAGCTATTGTGAAGTATTGATCAAAAATGTTAAAATGAGATTATTGGAAATGTTCTTTTAAATCTCTTGAATAACGGTGGGCAAAATAACCCAGGCTACGCTTTTGTAACATAACATAGTGTTAAAATTGGTTTACATGTAACTCGGTTTTCTAACACCTGTACACCTAGTGTGATCTCTGCACAAAAAGCAGTGATTTATTTGTTTAGTGGTGCTTGTGGGATGGAAGTAAATATTACACACCAGGGCTGAAATGTGCAGTCTGTATCACAAGAGTTCACCAACAAAGATACCCACGAGATGGAATAGCTTTAATTTCTCTTGAAATCAAAGACAGAAAAGATTACTGTTGGGATGGCTGAATTTACCAAATTATGTTTATTATGTTTATTTACTTAAATAAATTAATAGTAAAGTGACCTTTGAAAAGTGAGAAAGGCTCCAAATGAACACAATTTACTAATGTAGTTGGTTTCAAATAAAATCTAATGTATTTGTGTCCCTGGCTCGAGTTTTAAACTCCAGCTGTCTGTTTAAGCCTTTATTTGGATTGGAATGCTTATTAAAAAAAGTTCTTATTTCTTTTTCCCTGCCTTAAAAATTCTATATCACAAATGCACCATAAAAAACTTAGAGGTTAATAGCAGAACTATACATATAAAGACAGAGCAAGAAGAACACAGCAATTGCTTAATTTGCCTCTTCCCACACTTATTGTAAAGACTGATTATTTAATGCATTAGTTCAACCTTATTAGGCATATTAAAACTTTACATAAAATCATATGCACAACATCTTAATGGATTAAAATAACAAGGGATGAAATCCATTTGAAATGGCTGGGGAAACATTTGCTTTATATTCTAAAATGAGTTTTTATGAAACTCCTACATGGGAATGAGAAGTTGGGTTAACAGCTCTTTTAAGTACTCTGGTGAACTAGTTTTAAAAACTAGTGCTTACTTTGCAATCACCTCTGCATAGTACAGTTGCATTTTCATGCGACACTTTCCCTTGTCATGTTGCATAAGCCACTGGATTTTTCACTTTTCTCCAAAAAATGTTTCGTGTGACTTGGGTATTAGGCATCTTTGGCAATCAGAAGAGAATAGTATTTCCCTGCAGCACAAGAACTTCAAACTCAAATGCCTTTATTTTATACCATATATTAATTTGAGGCAATGCATTGATAAAAAGGATTTGCATCAATGTGGAATGGAGACTGTCACCTATAGGCAGAAGCTTGGAGGTTAGGTTCAAGTAAGCAATTACAGATTTTGATGTTTTTACTTTGCTAGCTACTTTCTGCTCTGCCAAAAATGGAATAGATGCTGAGCTTTTCTGTACAACTGGAGCAACTGTCCTTGAATATCCACAAAAAACACCCACCACTCTTCATCCAAATTAGACAATTCTGAAGCATATGGGGAAAAAGAGACAGTAACTTAACATTTCTCATAAATTTTTTTTAAAGCAATTTCTTCATGAATGTGGGTGAGAATTACAGAGAATAAAAACTTCTTTTCTCTAGAACACATGGTTTCTGGAAATAATTGTACACAGTTTCTGCAGGCTGACTTCCCAGCTCTTTTTGATCGCAACACTCATGATCTCCAACCCTGTTTGGTCATTCCTTTTGTTTCTACGTAACAGCATGGAATCCCACAGTTGAGATGGGGTTTGTTCTGTTGTCATATGGTGATAGACAAGTTTCCGAGTGTCACACAGAAATAGGACAGTGACTGGGGTGCCATCATGGGAGAAGTGGGTCTGAATGTCTTTGGCAGATAAATATCTGCCTAGAGTATAACAACCAAGTGCCATGGTATTTTCTAAAAATAGATCCCAGCTTGAATTTTAAAGTAGTTGTCAGCTTGGGAGAAGATCTAAGCGTGTAACTACAAGATGGCTGTTTTGGACCTTGTTTGAGCTCTCTTTCTGCATGCCCTGTGTATTGAGGTATCTAAGATGGGTTCTAGATTCTGCTTAAGTCCTAGTTTGGATAGAGCCTCAACTGCTTGTCTCAGCACAGTGTGCCTCGTACCTGGTGACTGTGCACACAGCAGCAACAGGAATAATGAGGGACAGGCTGGACCATGACAGGTCCATTTTCCTCCTGGGTGCCATATCTGAGGTGACAACTGCACATGCGGAGGGGGAGTTTGCTCTCCTGAATACTACCCCTCTGGCCCTAAAGAACATGCATTGAGTTAAATTGATTTCTTGAGTCTGTCAATATGTTTTCCCTTCCCTGATAGGAATAAAGAGACTCTAGCTGACTGAAGGAAGAATTTCTAATACGCATATCCCTTTAAAATGAACCATCGTTGGCAAAGCTCTGATGATGACATACACAATTCTGTTCAATATATGTAAGCCAATTCTCACCAATTTAACGTCGTTTAAATGGGAATTATGTCCTTCTGCCTCCAGGCAGACCTGTAAAATCAAATGATACAATTAGAGCTACAGGACACATTTATCGGTTGGTTGCAATCAAGATCAGGCTTGGATGCTATGGTGGTTTTTAATTTGGAAAGTCTATGGATTCCTCCCCTAAAGGTCTGAGAAATGGAACCATGAACAGTGTTTTTTAGTAGGCTTAAATTCACTATATATCTCCACTGGGTTGTTTTTAGAGGTCTGCAAATTGAAAAAAGGTTGAAAGCAAACTGCATTATGTCATTATATAAAAGGAGGGACAGAAGGATGATAAAAATATGTATTTCAAAGCTTTATTTGGAAATCCTGGCCCTTTATTGGAAACATAAAGGTGTACAAGGTGATCATTGTGTTTTCACAGGTATCAGAAGAACTAGTGGTCCAGTCTGCACTTGAGAAATGAAACAGAGAATGTCTAGAGAGGGCCAAAGGCTTGCCTGGACGGTAAGGGAGGTAGAGGGAGACGACGGCTGGCCACTGGCTGACTACTGGTGTCAGCCTACCTACAAACAACCTAAATACTGCTGAGATTCAACTGTACTGCTATTGCTGTATAATTAATTAATTTAAGTCTTGGAGAAGCACCTTTGTAATTTTAAATCTAAATAAATCCCTTCATCCACTAGGGGAAAATGCAGTATTTTGAGGTGTGTGTGCATTTTTTGAACGCTTGGGCACTTAACTGAATCGCCAGGTGGACAGCTTTCATGCTGCAGTCTAGTATCGAAAGCAAAACTGTAACTGGCAGCAGCACTGCCCTGGAGGTGCCTTTTCTGTATAACCAAGGCAGCTTCTGCTGGGCAGAGCATGACTCAGCCTTCAGCAGTCCCTCTCCTGGCCGACTGTGTGAACAACTATTCCTTGGGCTCTAGGAGTTATCCTGATAACTGCTTTTTGCTGCAGGAAGGCATATATTCTAGCTCCAAGATTTATGAACGCCTTACTACATTTATCATTGCATTTTCTGCTTTAAAATAAGGGTATTGTGTTTTAGAAAAATCAGAGAATAACATTTTGCACAAACTTTTCTGTATTTCTGATACTTAATTCTGGATAAGGAACTGGAAGTGAGTTGATAGTGGTTGCAAGCTGCTCTGTTAACTGCATCCCATGTAAATAACAGCCTGAAGTCCTAAAGTCATTGCAAAATGTTTTGTTCTCTGTATTTAGCCTTAACTATTTATCTTATTTTAACTAATCAAGGTTGAAAACAAGGCTTTAGATTTAATATTGGGGAATACATCCCCTTGTAAGAAAGGAAGAGAAGGGGGATTCCTGACCATTGAGAATGGCTTTGTCAGATGGTCACATTGTAGGAAATCTGTAAATGTTAAATACTGCTTTAATATAGCAAAGGAACAGTACCCAGCCCAGCTAGTAAAGAAGCTTTTACAATGAGTAATTAATTCTGTCCCTTTTCCAACTCTGTAAAACTGATTTATGCTAAAAAGCATTTGTGTTCTACATTTTCTTGTTTCAATGACATACAGTTCTATGTCCAGGTATCTCTGAACATCCGGTTTCTACTTTTAGCCTTAGATATCAAAGTTCCTAATTGAATTTGTGAGATAATTTTCTTTCCTTATTATGGTCTTCCATTAACCTTTCTCATTTCTCTGAGATTTATTGTCTATTCTTTGCTTGCCAGTGGCTGGAATATATTTGCCATTTGCTCTTGGAAGATCTGGGTACAGTAAGAGGGGTATGGATTCTGATCACATTAATTCTTAAACGTCTTTGCTAACCTTTTTCATTAATTTTTTACTTTCTTGATCCCTTTTGGGATGGAGATGAACAATGCATATCTGCTTAATCAAAATCAGACCTAATCAATCACAGTTTTGTAGTATGTGTATATATATAAATATATATATAAAAATCATGCTCATTGATGGAGAAAGAATAAATTTGAGAAAGTAGCATTTAAAACAAATTACAGTGATGTTGTAGGACCACTAATTCTTACTATACAGTAAAATTATAGTAAGATGCTATAATATTAAAAATATTGTTTTAAAAATACTTTGGCACTTTCATAAAAATCCTCTCCCATTCAGCAGAAAATCTCCGCACTTGGTCTTCACCCATGTGTACATTTTCATGAAACCTGAGAAGCCCCACATACTTCTGATTTATGTAAGTACTTATTTTACCCTTCTGAGGCATTCAGAATTTATATTTTTGGAAAATATACAACTGTGAAGAATCCATATTCAGCGTTAAGGGAAACATCCTAAGCTTATTAAACAAGGGAATGAGCTGTACTCTGTTCCCTATGTCTTTTGGAAGAAGGCAGAGTTTGTCTCAAACAGCTAACAAATATTATTAAAAAAATCCCTCTACATTTAAAAGCTCTAGAGTAGATATGGTAAACATTTAGCATAATAAAAATGCTTACCCAACATATTTTAATATTATTTCTTTTCCTTAACCATAACCAGCTGACCGAGTAAGGTTGCTTGGAAAAGGGCAGGTTTCATGTATATGTATGTGTCATGGTTTTAGCTGGGATAGAGTTAATTTTCTTCACTGTAGCTGGTATAGTGCTGTGTTTTGGATTTAGTATGAGAATAATGTTGATAACACACTGATGTTTTAGTTGTTGCTGAGTAGTGCTTACACTAGTCAAGGACTTTTCCAGCCTCCCATGCTCTGCCAGGGGCACAAGAAGCCAGGAGAGGAGGGGGCACATCCAAGAGAGCTGATCCAAACAGGCCAAAGGGATATTCCATATCATGTGACGCCGTGCCCAGTATATTAACTGGGGGGAGTTGGCTGGGGGGAGCAGCGATCGCGGCTCAGGGACTAGCAGCGTCAGTCAGCGGGCGGTGAGTGGTTGCAGCACTTGTTTGCTTCGTTGTTTTTTTTTCCCCGTCTCCCAAGGTTTCACCTCTCTCCTCTCTATCGTTGTTTTCCTTTTCATTATATTACTCCTCCTCCTCCTCCTCCTCCTACTACTACTACTACTACTATAACTGTTTTATTTTAATTATTAACCTGTTCTTATCTCAACCAACGAGTTTTCTTACTTTGGCCCTTCGATTCTCTCCCCCATCCCACTGGGGTGGGGGGAGTGAGCAAGCAGCTGTGTGGCGCTTAGTTGCTGACTGGGGCTAAACCACAACAGTCCTTTTTATATCCACCCACCCCTTATTGCATACCATTTACATCAAGCTAAGTTCCCACACTATCCAATACAACCTAAATAACCACCA
>WEKW01031069.1:1299-65758 GCA_013389905.1 Sula dactylatra
CAAAAATTAAATTTCACGCAGTTGAATCAGCCTTATTTAGTCAAGGGCCATTTAACAATTTTTTTTTAAAAGCTCGATTTCAACACCGCAGTTAAATGCAACAGCTTATCTCCAATAGAGTTACCATATCCGTAATATTGACTTAATCCTTGAGCATAAAGATTAAGGAATGAATATTATTATTGAACAGTGATTCCACAAAACAATGGTGCAGGAAACTCATTACAAAATTCTTTTTTATTTTTTTGTTTTGGTTTGGTTTTGAACCTTCTATCCTGAAGGCCAAGTCTGCTCAAACGGCATCTTAACCTCACCCTGGAAGCTTTAGATCTTAGAAGATCTGGGTTTTTTTAAAACAAAACAAAACAAAACGAAACAACAGGCAGTTCCGCACTGTGATGCGTATAGAATCATGCGGTTTTGCACATTTGAATTCCTTTCATCAAGCACAATATACAATTTGCTTGAAAGTCTAAAGACCTTTTCTGAAACCTTGCTGTTAGTCTACATGTAGTGGTGTAAGTGGAAAGAACCCAAAAGATTTTGGATCAAATACAGAGGGTACACAGCTTTACTGCAGTGAAAGGGGATATAATATTTGGTAGTTGTTTTGAATTTACCTTCATCACAGATTTTCTATAGCACAGTGTTAAATGGATAGATGTTAAGTTGCTGCCTACGTGAAGCAATGAGGTGCTCCTTAATTGCCTTTTCCATAGAATCATGAGCTGCATTTTGAAGCATAGAGCTGTGAATTCCCTCCACTTTTCCCACTTTCAAGCTGTAACATCTGAATTTTCCATTAATGAAAGCATCTGGGGACAAAATTCTAGCAAACTCCAAGTAGTATTTGAACTTTCCTCTCTTCTAGGTGTTGAGACTTTCAAGCCAAATATCAGAAACAAGGAGACATACTACATCCCATTTCACACGCATTTGTTTCCACTTCAGCGTTGAACCCTGTATTCATGACTTCTGGATTCATGTCCACAAAAAGAATTGCAACTAGTAGAGCAAATAATGTAACGGAAAGTGAGGTACAGCATGTGACTTCACTCAAAATTGACTTCTCCCACTCAATTTAGACTGAATCTGAGCTCCCAGATAAGCATCCCTTAAAGTGTAAAGGCTTCTTTCCAGATTATGCAGGTCCAGTGTTATAGCACCCTTTACCAAACACAATGGAAAAGAGGTGAGATTTTGTTCATGCTATTAGTAATGAGACGGAAGACAAGAAGAGTTTGATAATGTTTAATATTCAGCTACTTTAACAAAACAGCTTATATACAAGCATGCAAATGTTCATATGATAAATTATTCTGAGAAAGTATTTATTTTCAAATAGACTATGCTAAAAGCACCTATTTAAGTAACCTCAGTATGTCTTTAAGGCTGCAGACTATGGTATAGGTTTCAGAAATACGCTGTAACTACAAACTTATTCTAAGATCACAATTTGACATAACAATTGGGCACCAGCACATTAGTACAACATAGACCTCTTTATCAGAGCATCAAATTTCAGTTGAGAAACAGACAAAAAAGAAATCACTGACAGTAGAAAATTAAGTGTGTGAATGGGGAGGGAAGAATATCTGAAAGAGTGCATTATTTGCATTATGAAAGAATTTAAGAATTTTTGTGAAAGCAACAGATGAATTTGCTTGGATGGGGCTCAGTAAAAGGTGTCAAAACTGGCTCCACGTCAAATCTTTTACTGAAAGCATTCAAGGTATTGCACAAAATACTGCTCGTTAGAGATGTCTACCATGGTTGTTTGGAATAGTTCTTACCAGTGTAATGGAAACAAAGAGAGAGACCTGACCACTGGAGCTACCTCCATGTAATGGTCTTGCCCTACATCTGTCAAACGTTCTACAACTTGTCTGTCTTGTAGGTTATAAACAATATGTGACTTTTGTCTGTGGAAACTGAACCATGTCTCCTTCTGAACTGCCTCTGTAACAGGCTCAGGCAATTAATTCTGGTGGCCAGCATCATTGTCACCAGTGCTGTATCCCTCTCCTAGAATGCATCAAAGCCAGGGACAGGGACCTCCCTACGACACCTGCCACCATCTGCTGGGGCCTTTCAATTCAGCCAGCAAAGCTGCTTAATGATGCATCACTAACAACAGCAATCAAATCCCTTTAGCCAATGGGCCCGTTGGCCACATATTATGCTGAGGTTGCTGGATATTTCACTAGATTTCAGTATTAATTGTGGACATACTATTTGCTAGTGAAAAGAATACTTTGTCTCCCTTTCATTTTTTTTTAAGCAACCATCCACTGCCACCCCTCGTTAGGTTCATTTAGAGCAAGGGCTTCAGTTTTTGTTTTCAACTGTGTGATCGCTTGGGACTCAGAATGGAAGAAAAAGATTAAGTGGGGAAAAAAGTGCCCTTGATTTGCTAAGGATGCCTCATTATTTCTTCAGCTTCAGAAACAGTCTGTGCCAAATGCTGGGTGAATATCTGGGCTTGAATCTCCAATATCTATTTCACCATCTGATAATTCAAGAGATGACCTGCCAGACCTCAGAGCCTTCTACATGCAGCAAGTGAATTATTTCCTCTTATTCCTTGCAGCCTCACAGGCACTGATGTGCCCACATATGTTATGGAAAAAACTTCATTTAGTTCTTTGGCTCAGAGTATGCTCAGGATACAAACCACAAGGGCCTTGCTGTTGAACATCGCAGCCTGGTGTAGGACATCGCAGGTGCACCCTGCCCTCTGTACCGGCAGGTAGTTTCTGGTAGGCAATGGCTAACAGAGAACACAAATATCACAGCTCCAGGCAGACACAAGTATAATTCCATTTTTTTTTTTCAAAACTAATTTCAGCAGAAGTTGAAGAGTGGAATGAGACTTGCCATTAAGACAGACATTACCCACTACAGAAGCAGAACTTTTTGGCAAAAAGTCTGAAGTTTTGCTTCTATGCTTAAGGGCACCTCCTAGCAGTGCACTTTTGCTCACCCTATCTCACCAGTCTCTAAAGCTGAGGCTGCCTCTTAAGACTGCAATCCCTTTTTAGGGCACCAAGACAGCCTCTAGATTACTGTGATGAGTACCTGACAAAATATATAAAAAATAAGCCTAAACTAATCTTTTCATCACAGAAACCAAGGTGTTGGGTCAGTGCTTCCTTGACCAAAGGAGTCTTTTTCTAGGTTTAAAACCAATGTCAAATGCTCTCAACAGTTTGGAGCCATGTCATTTGTAGAAGGAGACTGAGCCCTTTGTGTAATGCCTCTTCTGAAGCTTTGGCAGCTGTCAGTGCTCTTGCCTGCATCCAGGGCTTTCCCTCACTCACGATAACCTGCTGCACTAATGTCTCTGGCCAGTCAGCCCCACACCAAAGCTTACACCCAGCTTTCACGTGTTTTCTTTGTTTCTTCCTTTTCTGGGGAGGAAGCAAAGTCAATGCTTTGTTATGCACTAAAAAGATGAAGGAAAGCTAAATCCTCACACTGAAACTGTATGTCAAGTCACATGCTCAAATTCTGCAAAGTCCTGCCCTTTCCTTGTTAGGAAACAAATAATAATAAAAAATAAATAAAAATCAAACAGCCTTAAAAGTAAGAAAGAATAGAGATAAACTTTAAAAATTCATATCGATTTTTTTGTGATCATAAAGATACAGATCACATATTATGCAAAAACATTTTAAAAAGTCATTAAAATAGCCATGCCGGCTCAGCTCTAAGGATGCTCTTTAAGCAACACATATCTTAGGAAAGAGTCAAACAGGAGATACTTCCCCTCTTCTATTATCTGGAGATACTTAATGTGGGCACTTCTGAGCCAAGAGTAGTATCCCTGTATTAAAGGACCACATCCATCTCTTTGCCCAATCACTCGATGCATGGAGGAACACTTTTAACAGCCACCACACCATGTGACGAAGAGCTTCACAGTTAATTTCACACTGAAGAAAAACCACTTGACTTAGACTAGGCAAGAACAAGCACCAGTAATCTTGCATGGCCAAACGGTGATTCAGACCAGAGTCCATGAATAACAGCAAAAGAGGGAATAAGACATTGTTTAGCAAACACGAGGAAACAAACATAAAATAAAATGTATCAGGATAGCAATCGGCTACCTAGGATGGGCACATACTAATGGAACCTGAAAAACATTATTAATTAAATTTATTTTTCAGAGAAAATACAACACTTGTGTTACGCTGCCTGCACTATGCATCCAACAAGAATTTGGCACAGAACATCTGAACTGTTCTGTGACTTTCTGCAGAAGGTATAACTACACCCTTTTAAGGCCCAAGTTGTAATATATTTATTTTTCCAGCTTTCTTCACAGGAATATCTTCTCTACAGGTGAGAAATACTGTTGTCTCCAAAAATCCCTTTCCAACTTGCCATAAAGAAGCAAAGTTTTAGGACTAATAGCCCATTTTTCCAGAAAACTCTTGTGTTGAGTATATTGTTGTTCAAGAAGCCTCACAACTCCTGGAAGCAGCTTAGATTTTTCTTTTTCCTTCCTAAATGATTTGAGTTCAAATAATTTTAATATATCTCATCTAGGAGCTGTTAATGGATAAACAAGTAATTGCTCCCAAGTCTGACTGTGGTGGGTTAACACTGGCTGGATGCCCGGTGCCCACCAAAGCTGCTCTATCACTCCTCTCCTCAGCTGGACAGAGGAGAGAAAGTATAACAAATGGCTTGTGGGTCAAGATAAGGACAGGGAGAGATCACTCAGCAAACCATGTTTTGTCATGGGCAAAACAGACTCAACTTGGGGAAATTAGCTTAATCTATTAACAGTCAAATTACAGTAGGGTAATGAGAAATAAAAACTAAATTTTAACACACCATCCCCCCTACCCCTTCCTTCTTCCAAGGTGTAACTTTACTCCCAATTTCTCTACTTCTTCCCCTCCAGCAGCACAGGGCGACAGGGAATGGGGATTGTGGTCAGTTCATCACACCTTGTCTCTGCCGCTCCTTCCTCCTCAGGGGGAGGACTCCTCACACTCTTCCCCTGCTCCAGCGTGGGCTCCCTCCCATGGGAGACAGTCCTCCATGAGCTTCTCCAACGTGGGTCCTTCCCACGAGCTACAGTTCTTCACAAACTGCTCCAGCGTGGGTCCCTTCCATGGGGCGCAGTCCTTCGGGAACAGACTGCTCCAGCGTGGGTCCCTTCCATGGGGCGCAGTCCTTCGGGAACAGACTGCTCCAGCGTGGGTCCCTTCCATGGGGCGCAGTCCTTCGGGAACAGACTGCTCCAGCGTGGGTCCCTTCCATGGGGCGCAGTCCTTCGGGAACAGACTGCTCCAGCGTGGGTCCCTTCCATGGGGCGCAGTCCTTCGGGAACAGACTGCTCCAGCGTGGGTCCCCCACAGGGTCACAGGTCCTGCCAGCAAACCTGCTCCAGCGTGGGCTCCTCTCTCCACGGGGCCACAGGTCCTGCCAGGAGCCTGCTCCAGCATGGGCTTCCCACGGGGTCACAGTGTCCTTTGGGCATCCACCTGCTCTGGTGTGGGGTCCTCCATGGGCTGCAGGTGGAGATCTGCTCCACTGCTGACCTCCCTGGGCTGCAGGGGGACAGCCTGCCTCACCATGGTCTTCCCCACGGGCTGCAGGGGAATCTCTGCTCTGGCACCTGGAGCACCTCCTCCCCTCCTTCTTCACTGGTCGTGGTGTCTGCAGGGCTGTTCCTCTCACATATTCTCACTCCTTGGTCTGGCTGCAATTGTGCAATTTGCGGTCGCCATCATCGTCCCCCCCCGATTCTTAAATCTGTTATCCCAGGGGCACTACCACCACCACTGATGGGCTCAGCCTTGGCCAGTGGCAGGGTCCCTTTTGGAGCTGGCTGGCACTGGATCTATTGGACATAGGAGAAGCTTTAGCAGCTTCTCACAGACACTACTCCTGTAGTCTCCGCCCCCCCCTGCTGCCAAAACCTTGCCATGCAAACCCAATACACTCATAAAAAACCCTTTTGTCATGAGATTGCAATAACTGATACACAGATATAGTATAAATGTGAAAATGCACTGAACGCACGTTACAGTGTCCTCAGCAGTCACAGTTGCTCTCCTCTTGCCTTTATCTGGGAATGCAATTGCAAAGGAGCTGAGCTCACAGAGCTGGTCCTGTTCCCCCCATCAGCTCTTCTCCTGTGGCCGACTGGTCACTTGCACCACAACCACCCCACAGTATCAGGTATTTTCAGGCTACCAGTGACTCCTGCAAGCCCCTGCTCTGACTCAATTGATGTCAACAGATTATTGCCAAAAAGTCTTGTCCAGAAGTTTTGCTCCCTGTGAACTCTGTAAAGTTGCCGAGTGTTTGAAGATGCCTGAAATATTAATTAACTCCTTGAGCTCACAGTGAGGTGAACCTTATAAAAACATACAGGCTGACACCATCCTCTTTCTGTCTCTGTAGGTGGTTTCTTATTTGGCTGAAAGTCAATCCAATATTAAACTATAGCCCAAGATTAGATTTTTCCATACTAAATAATTGAGGTTAAATCAAATGACTGTTCCTTTATAGCTCTTGGGATATTCCAGTTACTTTCTTCTTAGAGGATAGCAGCAATCTGTGTTAGCTCTGAAGTCAGAAGCAGGATGGCAACTGCATCTGGCATCTAAAGAGACATTATACAGATGAGCAGCAGGGTAAAGCAAGTAAATTTAGTTCTGACTTCTGTATTGATGTCTATGGGGATAAAGGCAGAAATCTTGATCCACTGACTCATCAGAAAACACTGAATGGCTTAGATTTGAGGAAGAAATAAATGGATAGCATCTCAAAAGGATAGAAGAAATAAGCGTAAGAGCGGGTCCAAGCTCCAGAGCCAGCCCAGTTTTTTTTACTTAAAAAGTAAGGCCCCCAAAAATGCTTGAGGAAATACTCAAACACTAACCATAAAATGAAGTATGTTACTAAAACTCTGTGTAGAGCTGCTTTTGAGGATTTCCAGAGTAAATATCCTTCTGTTGTTCCCAACAGCACTCTGAGCAGAAGGTATAAAGGGTTAAATGCTGAAGCAATGATTCATATTCCTGTATAATTAATTACTCTAAACACTGAGTTGGTTACTTCTAAAGTGTTGTCCCTAGTTTAGCAGCACATTATGACTATTTATTTCAGTGTTCTTTTGTGTTTTTTTCTTTTTAACACTATGTAAAACAGAGGATTTGAGGATGAATTATTTAGCTCTCTGCAGAAAATGCACTTTAAAATCTTCTTCTTGGGGACTCTGAATGCATTTATTATCCTGGAAAAATTCAGATCCAGCATCTGTTGTCCTGTGTGTTTTACTGTCTAATGACGAGAGCGCCTGTGGGATTTGTTTACAGCAGGGCTTTCTGGATTATTTTTGTTTTGTTTATTTCACTCAGAAAGAAAATAAGAAATTGAAAAACATTATTAATATTTGAATGGAACAACTTATGAGTTTGACAACTTACTGATTAATTCAGGTGGTTTCTAAATTGCCCTCCTTAAGAGAGTTGCAGTATTACAAAACAAAAGGTAAGGAAGTGAGGTAAAAAAAAATTGTTTCCCCAAGCTGTCTATAATATTATTGTATAGCTTGACTGCTTTGGGACTGGAGTCCTGGCCCACTTCCTGAAGCATCTTATCTTTCTAGTTCTTGTCTAGGAAAAATAAAGACTAAATCCACAGAAGAAATAGGTGGAGGCTGTACTTCACAGGAATGAAATGCTAATTTCAAGAATGAATACAGCATACACAAACGAGAAAAAGAAGGGATTTTTCCTTGTGCCCCTTCTTCTAAAACCAGGAGTTACCAGAGTTTCTTTTGAGAGCAGAGGGCTTGGCATGACAGAAACAACCTGCTCCCAGCAGGTCTGCAGTCCACGATCAAGCTACAATATTTAGTTGCATCAGAAATGAGCTTATCTGCCCACATGTCACTTTTCAAAACCCCCTCAACTAAAAAGGGGTGGTGGTAATTGCTCAGAAAGCAAGGAAGCCAGGGCTGCCCCAAGGCTAGGCTTAGCTTTACAGGAGAGCAGGACTGGAACAGGCCAGCACACGAACTGTGCCCAACTAGTAGCAAGTATTCATGCTCAGAAAAAGGTACTGGACACAGGGATATACTAAACCCTTCTCCCCATGGAAGCCTTTCCACACTTGCTTTTCTCTACAGGGGTCAAAATAAAAAGTTGACAATGCTCAGGACACCACTGTGGATTTTAAAAGTAGCTAAAAGGACTACTGAAATGCTTTTTTAATCTTCTCATATTGTGCTCTCAAGTACCCCATAATTTTCCATTTTGGTTCTCACATCTTTTAGACGACTTTGGCTCTTCTCACTGCCTTGTCAGAGGATTGTAACAAATTCTTATTTATTCTTGAAATTAATTCCTTGCTCTTATTACAGAGTGTTTCTGTTGATCATTTGCTCAATTGCAACTCAGACTACTAATTATCTTCCAAACAATACGCAGAAGAATGTAAAAAGACCAGAAAAAAAATTCAGTGTGATGTCTGTCAGACACACGACATACAACCAATAGCTCCATCTGGATCACAGAGCGTAAGAACATTCTGGAGCTCATATTCAATACTTGTCACAAGCAGGAAGCTCAACCACATGTGCTGCATTTGAATTCAGGGTCCTGGCACTACCACTTACACTATCGCGATTTGGGAAATCTGTCTTAGGGTCGCTAAAACAGAGCAAGGGGACAGATTTTAGTGTGGGTATATGCCAGTTTGTTGCTTTACTTCAAAAACAGTCTGAAAGTTTTGTGATTTCCTCTGGACAATCAAGGGGGTTTTGTTTGGTGGCTTTTTTTTTTTTTCTTCCCCTCCCCTTCATTAGGAACTAGTTGCAGGACATATGTCTGAAACAGTGCAGAAAAAAAAACAGTGGAAGAAAGCTGTAAAATAATATAAGTTACAGTATACTGTGGGAAAGGATACTAGAAAGAGGTGACCAAGAACACCTTTCCCATGCTATTCACTGCATTTATAGCCCAAAGACCCATAAATGTGACTCCAAGATTAAGTAAAAAAAATCAGGCCTACTCTTTCAGTTCACTAACTCTGCTAAATATGATAGTCATAATACTAGAAAGACAGCAAAAGACAGACTATTTTATTCATTAAGCTCATTTTTTCAGCAAGCCTACTTGAAAGGAAGGAGTCTGTATGTATGCATGTGGGTATTTATGACAAGACTATTTACTATTATAAATGGTCACTTACACATTGTTTAGGAGCAGATTTTTGATTTCTCACTGAAGGCAAAACAAAGGTCAGGCTTTCAGAAAATTATACTTTACATAATTTTACCCCTCAGAATAAAAGAGGGGGACAGGGTGCTTTGTGTTTTTTCAGAGGTATGCCTTCCTGATGAGGAAGAAAGCAGTAGCTGCTTTTCTTTTCCTTCCCCTTTTCTCCCTGTGGGTATAGCAACCATAGGGCACTAGGAGTAGTTTGGGAGAAGAGCACAGAACGGTCCCAGGTCTTGTACCACAACAGACTGGGATCCAGCTAACCACTTGCAAGCAAAAGGATGCTTGTGCTTATACGAAGCCGCGTCGGCTTCACGTTTCATCTTTCAAGTTGTCTTTGTTTTTCTAAGCCATACTGGACACCTTTCAGTAGTGTTTATGTGAAGAATACCACACTGCTTCCAAAAGGAATTTGTTAAACGTCCAGCAAACTGAGCCAAACATCCGCAGAGCTAAAAACATTTAAACACTGCAAATGAATCCAGACTCTCTGAGACACACCAGGGCCCTAGTACACTCTAGGGCCTTCATGGTTAACCTCTGCTCCACCTGCTGTAATGGTTTTGGAGAAGATGACAAGATCCTGAAATCAAACCACTAAAAAAAAAAAAAAAAATCCATGAGGGGAAAAAGTTTTAAGAAGTTATGTAGGTCACAGTTACCAGGGAAACCACTTTGCAGCAGCCATATGGTCAGAAAATCTATTTTCTTTGGTCTTGGGGGGGAAAGGGGTATTCTGGTGCAGAATGAAAAAAAACATCCCACAGAAGTTAGAGCAAAATATTTGCACAGAAACACTTAATCACTAGTGAGATAAGATCAATGACTTACCAAACTGAGCTAAAGAAAAACCAGCACTAATTAAAATATGAATATAGGGGATGCGAGTTCCTTTCTGCTTTATGTTAGTACTTCAAAACAAGCAGCTTCCCTTGGTATCAAAGCTCTTTACTGCAGCCGTGACCTCTATAGACTGAAAGATGACCCCAGCATTGACTTTAATTTTCTTTGCCATTGTTTTTCTTCTTGCCCTGTGCTTTCAGCATGGGTACTGCTGCTCTAGTAGGGACCATGGTCCATAGCTGGGCCTTTTTAAAACATTTGCCTTTCAGCCTTCCATATTACCAGATCTAAGCAGAAAATTGAGGGAAGGGCTGGGCGGGACCTGCAGCAGCACGTTATGTTTCCAGATCAGCATGTGGCTGCCTGCATCCTTGCTGGCAGTGAAGGTGACAGCAGTTGCAGGTCCCATGGGTGCAGAGAGCCCCGATGACTGGAGGTGGCCAAAGGGCTCCTTAGCACCTGCCTCCAGGCCTGGTCCCAGGTAGGGAGACCATGTTTAAGCTTACAAAAATTGCACCATAACAAACTTTTCCTGTGCAGTTTTGCAGAAGGGTCCCAGAGTCCCTCACAGCTCTGCAGAAAGAGAGGATGAACCTGTTCAGTTTGGTTCTGTGCTCATGACTAAAAAAAATATATTATTTGACTGGATCTTCTTCAGCTCATAAAGGGTTTCCCACTGGAACTATTTTCAACACTGTCTGTGATAAGATGCTTAGAAGAGCTGTTTAGTTCCCTTGTACTAATAGATAAGTGCTTGAGGTGAGGTGTGGGGGAGGTGATCTTTGAAAATAGACAATCTGTAAAATGGCAAAGATGCAAATAGTCTGGTTTTAGTCTGACCATGACTATTCAGTTCCACTTCTCAGAAACAGATTGCCCGTGTGTTTGAACCGTTTGCTTTACTCTTATAGCAATAGCAAAATCAATGTTAACGATAACAAACCAAATAGTTTCTGCTCATTATAAATAATAGATACTTACCTGCTCTAAATGGTGCTACATAGATTTTCTCCAAAAACAGGGTTAATTTCAATACATGCAGAGTCACAACTTATTTTTTAAATCAGAGTCTACACTGACTTCAGTAGCGTTACAGATCTGCCAAAGAAAAATCTAAGGTGAAAACAACTGCAGACTATACCCCAGATCTATTTCTGATTCTGTTTGCCCCTGTGCCAGGCAGCAATAAACGAAATACTAACTTTCTTATAAAAATGGTGACTCTGGGATTTAATGTATCAGGTACATAATGGCAGTCTCTCCTTCTCAAACAGGATTTTTGGTGTGCTACTGAGACACAGTTCTCAGAGAAACTGATAAAAGGTATGTGGGTACCAGAACATAGGGATTTGCTCTATTCGCTTCTGTAAATGTTTGCAGGAATAAGGCAATTGATGTCAAAGCTTGCAACAATGAGGAAAGCACATTCCCTTTCCTCTTACATGTACTGATATTTAATCTGAACCCTGCACCAAGCAAACTGTGGTGCTGAGGGCCCATTGATTTAATTGTAGCACATACGCCTCAAGTCGCCCTGTTGCTTGTTGCAAGACTCCATTGTTTCCTCTTAGGAGGGTTGCTTACAGCAGGAAACTTGAATTCATGATAGACAGCTATGTTCTGCAAGCAGGGAAATGTTTGTCTACAATTTCAAAAAAAGGTGACTGGAAATCAGACATCTTCACAGGCAAAGGAGGAGTCTATATTTAATTGGAACTTGAGTTTTCCCTTTTTTTTAGAAAGCCTTGCTTTCTTTTTAACCCATCTTCTATCTATCTTGATGTTCCTGGAAAGCCTCCATCTCAGGCACTCACACATGGCCTTTGCCCCAGGAGCGGAGCAGCTCACAGCCATCCTTGGCACTCTGCAGCTGCTACCACCTATTGTACTCTCAGACAGCACTGAGGTGCAGAGGTGGCAGAAGAATTTCCTGAGATTGCACGGACACTTGACCCATTCTTCAAGTATCTTAGTTTATTTGGCAGACTACTTAGAATAACAACACTAAGAATATTTTTGCTGGATCTTAATATTTCAGATGTGTAACTAAGAAAGCTTCTAGAGATTATGGTTAGAAGCACCACTTGAAAGAACACCCTGGGGACCATTCCTATATCAAAAAGTTCCCTGGTTAAGACTGTCAAGAAACTGGATAAATGAGAGCAATGACCAGCCAACAGCAGTGGCAGAAGCTTATAGGCAAGTTTATTAGAAGAATGATCTCTAATATCCCCATTATTCACCATTCCAGCCACTTGAGTTTCAAAAGAAACCTTTTCTACCTACTTAGTCCAGCCTGTTTACCATGGCTTACTATTTTGTAACTGAGAACATTAGTTTTCTCAGAGCACAGCTGAAGACCTGGTAGGTACAGTAGGTTTCGCTGCCCAACGAGATCACGAATTAGCAAATCATTGATATGGTACAGGTACTGAATTTGTTCTTATTTACTCAGACCTCTTCACAGGTCTACTGCCAGCCTACCCATCTTGTCAGAAGAGTGGCTTGGCAGCAGTTTTGTACCTCTGGATGTTTATTCTGGCAAATTTAGCGACTGATCTTCTATTGCCTGGTGCTTTTGCAATAAAGCCCCAGTTGAGGCTTCCAACTGAGAGCAGTTTGCATAAGTTTCTGAATCTCTGCTTTGCAATCTTCACATTTCATTCCTGTTGATGAACATGAAGACGACTGCTCCTAGCGATACCTGAACCTAAAATGAACCAAAAATGTATTACAACTTTCAAGCTTGCCAGGCAGTGGAGGAGAAATTCACACCAATCCCAGCTCTCAGAACAGCTGTTGTGACAAGGTGATATTGCTTAGGAGTCTCAAAATAGAAGCCAAGGCAAATACTCTCCCTGTAAGGGTTCTGCTGTGTTTTGCAGTCTCCAGCTGGAATCTAATTGCAATTTAAACCCAAAGCACAAAACCCACAGCATTTTCCACTTCTAAAGTATCAGAGAAAATTAAATAGTAAGTCTTAATCTGGATTTTCTTAGAACCAACATGGATTCTCCAAAGATGGGGTAATTCCTTTATCTATTCAGTTGAATTTAGTGAAACACTTCTTGTTAAAATAACAAGGTGCCAAGGAAGAAAATACTTTATTTCATTATTTCCCATGATGCTCTGTTTTTTTTCAAAAAGGATGACAGTAGGTGCTAGCTATAGATGAAAAGCTAGCACACTTTTTTCCACAGATATTTAAAACCATTTCTTAATGGAACTTATGGAATTCTTCCACATCTCTCTTAATTATCTCAGATGACATTCTGATAACGAAGATGATTGACACAATTTATTTATACCTGCTGCCTGGCTGCACTCCACTATGAGGGGGCTGAAGGTTGCTGTTAAAGGTATCGTGTGCACAGATTGATCTATGCAAACACAATATCCATTTGTCTTGCATGAGTTTATTTACCCATTTATTTTTAAACTAGGCTATCCTATTTGCATCCTTCTGTATTAACAAGATAACATCTACGTGTTTCATCACAGCTCTGTTTGATGTTTGTTGAGGAAATACTGCATGTCTCCTCTTTTTGATTATGTACTGGAGATTATCTAGTCATCCAAGACAAAAACAAAGCAGTTAATTTTTCTTGTCCCAATCCCCCATATCAAACACAAAGTAAGAGCTACTGATGGTGCCAAAGGTTTTTGGGCTGGGGAGTTCTTTGTGGACCAGGTCACACTTCCTGTACCCACGTTTTAAGTTTCTTCCATATGGAAATTCAAATGATGTGGCTTTCCCCTGTAAAGAAGCATCTGTGCAATCTCACACATTTTTTTTTCCACCATCTATGTTAGTATTTCTTAGGATTTCTTTAAATACGTACCTTTATCAGTATCCAGAAAGAAGACTGTGAATAATCATAAAACTATAACCAATCAGTTACCATGAAATCTACGTTACCCTTCCAGCCTTCCCAAACCATCAAGGTATATGACCCTAGAACATAAACCATCTCTTCCTAATACAGATTTCAACATGGGTGGTTAGCTTTTCAAGCATGCTCTTTTCCATGTGTCCTTATCTACAGAATATACAGAGTAATGATGGATTTTCTGCTTCTTCTCAACTGAGGTGTTTCTTCCTGGCGTGCATTGAGCAGGAGACCTGGCTAACCTATTTAGCCATAGCAGAAAGCCATTTGAATTGGTGTGTTGCAGCAGCTGTAGCTGCAGGACAGCAAAGGCCAACTCAACTTGCTGCAACAAGGAGAGCCTGAAACCTGGACTTGCAGGAAACACGTTACCACTGACCGGCGCTGGCTAGCAGAGATTCGCACATTAAACTTGCTTAGAGTTTTTCTAGGGCAGCTGGAAGACCACACCTCAGGCTGTGCTGAGGCTTTTCTAAGCCCATGTGCTCTGACAGCATGCTATATCATGACAGTGAGGTGTTTGGTCTTGACTCCTTTTAGCCATGACAGTCTAACTTTCAGCAATGAGACTGTTAAGACATCTGCCCATCAAAATGAGGTACAACTTAGAAGAGTCGTGAGGCCCCATATAAACATTTGTTCGTCCTTTGCACAGAACTAATGACATGAGATATTGTCGAGATAGACACATCACTACTTTATCCACCACTGGAACACTGCTTGTGGAAGAGGAAGGGACAACCAACAGGATGAATGAGAAAAGTCGCATGCTCTTTCTTTGTATTGCTTTGAGCACCATCAAGTAAAAGCCACTTTAAATCCAGTTACGGGCCACATAAGAGAGAAGGAGGGTCCTTGCTGGTGATGACAGTTTGCCTGAACGTGAAATACTTGGCACACAACATTTTCCACATCATTCCCTCATTACTGCACAGCAAGTACATGTAATCCTGTGTGACCAGAGGTCTTGGGTGTTCTCCATTTCCAAATGATCAGCCTGAAACTGTGCAATAAAGTCTTTTTTCAGATGAGGGATATTCCACACTGTCTCCTTAAAAGTGTCTTATTTTAGGAATTTCACCTCTTCGTTGTCAAAAAACAATTATTTCATTTTAAAGGCCAGAGACGGTTTTTAAAAGTTAGTAAGTATTTAAAAGTGTAAGGAAATGGTAGCACACATAAGAGGTTCCTCAGAATTTACCCAAATGTTTTATTCCTCAGGGTTTTTTCTGCTAGACACTTCTTACTAAAGATATTACTACAAAAGGTGATGACAAAAAGTAAGACTTAGCCAAAGCACATTTTGTAATTCCTTTGAGATTATTTTAGGCATTTTCTTATTTCATAAAAACATAATAAACTTCATTGGAAGAAATTCTGGGATTGCAACATGCATCTTTGGTGAGCTACTTCATCTCTGCTCTATTCATTTATAACCTGTGCTCCTCTAAGATTATTTTGGGATATGCATTTTATTTGGTAATTGATACTACGAAGCATAAAGGAAGATGTCAATTTAAAATCTCAGTTTGCATTCCTTTCTACATAGTGTAAGTTTGCCATTGTAATAAAAATTTAAAACTTCTGATACTTTCCTGAATATTCTAGGTATAAGGATAAATTGAGATGAACAAACAGAGAGTGAGGTGGCTCTTCGGTTATAGACCTGAAAAGGACAATTTTCTTTTGTAGCAACTTTAGAAATTTCAAGATAGTCATTTTCACTCCGCTTTAGAATAACAGAATAAAAGCAGGATGTTGAAAGTATTTACGCATAACCATGACATTTGAGCTTTCTAACTGTCGGAGGGGATTTGCAAATAGTTTTATGATCAGGACATTATCTGAGGATGCAAGAGATCCAGATAAGCTTGGGATCTACCGGACTCTGCCAAATCTCTTCATTCCAGTTTACACTGAATTAAACAGACAGTTCTTGATAGTTCCCAGGCTTCATACACACTAAACACACCTCCTCTCTCCTCTTTCCTCTTCAGGAAAAAATATCTGTGTCTGGACTGAAAACATGTATTTCACTGTCATTCCAGTTTTGAAGACAGGTCTAAAAATCGCCATTGAAAAAGAACAGAAGTGACTGAAGTCTACAAGTTATTTTTGCTTCAGTGGAACAACATGATTGACAATTTGCTGCAATTAATCCAGCTCATTCCAGCAACATCAAATATCTGAAAACAAGTTTCTGAAGGAAGGCTTATTTTAGGTGAATGAGCCTAATTACCTGTTCTGGATAAATTGAGTATATAAAGATATCTCAGTTCCCTCTTTCACATAGCTAGATACAAAAAAGTAAAATTAATAAAATTTTTGATCCATAAAATAAACATTTTATGCTGTGATTATTATTTTTACCATTATTAGTAATAAAACATGAGTCTTGATCCGTTTTCTGTTATCATGATGGCAAAGTTACTACTCAAAGCTTCACCTATAACTCTCCTGCTGTACAAGTAACAAACACCACAAAGAGTGATGAAAGTGGTTAAGTATGAGGTTTTGTTAAGTATGAGGACTGTGCTGATATCTTAGATTCAGTGGGGGACTAACCTACTTTTGCACTGTAACTTTCCCTTTGATCATGATACATTCTCCATAGCAGTAGGCCACAACCTTTTGCTCTCTTCATGCTCTAATAAGTGCTAAACTCATTTATATTATTGCACTAATATCTTATAATGTCAATGGTAATAGTTTAATCAATCTGTACCTTTTCTTGACTGGTTAAACTAACTTTTTCCCATTCAAATGAATTCTGGGAGTTTAATTAAATTATCAGTTTTTAATGGAGTTTATTGTTAGCCTTCTATTTTTATTTCTCCTATTGACTCCCTCCTGAAACTGCCTTTCCCAAAATGCCACTGCAAGTGGAAGCCAGTAGAAACAGTATTTTCAGATTAACAAAAAGATAAAGTTTCTGGAAAGTCAGCAGTGCTCACTTCCATACCAATGAGATCATACCGAAAACAAAAACTGGGATGCCTTATGCAAGCACTGCACTGTTTCCTTTACTGTACCCACTCAGTCAGGATTGTTGACTTGTTCTATGGATTAAATAAGGAAGCAAACACAAGTGGTGAGACACTGACTTGACCCTGGATTTGTATCTGATCCTCAGGATCAGACAGGGGCCATCACAGGTTTCGTTCCTCTGCACACAGCTCTGAAAAAAATGTATCATGATAGACAGCTCTTGAGCCCTGACTCCCAATCTCTGCACTGAAGTGCATAAAATCAAAATGTTCAGTGCAAACAGAGGCACTCAGAAGTAGCAAGAGGGCACCGGGCCAGAATCCAGCTTGACTCCCCATGTCCGTTTGGCTAGGTAAGCTTTCATAGGTTTTTCTTTTAATCTAATTTACCCCAGTTTTGCTTTAGCCTGGTCTTTAACATTTTTTTTCACCTCCTTCAGCATTATAGTTATTTCTAGCTAACTATGAGACTGCAGAAATCGGAATGGGAATCTTGAAACAAGATGGAGCTTTACCTATCAAGTACAACAAGGGTTACTGCTCATCTGAACAATAATTACAGGACAACACACAAAATAGGCCTAGAAGAGTCCTCAAAGCCATGTGGTCCATTCCTCTACCTTAAGGCAGGAACATTTTAACCCAGACAACTGCTGACAGGTATTTGTCTACCTTATTTAAGAGCCTCATCAAAAAGCCTTCTGAACTGGTAGCTATACAAATTACTATTCCACCACCTTTCAGATGGATAGCTTTCCTTAAATCTGTGTAATTTAAACATACTACTGCTTATCCATTACAGACTGGACATAGAGAACACTATATTATCTATCTGTTTTTAGCCAGCCTTTAAGTGTTTTAAGGACTATTGTATCTTATTCTTCCTGTCTCCCTTTAGATATTCTTACCTTACAGGAGGACCTTGCAGCAGAGCAATCAATACTCCCATCAAGAACCAGCTATGCTATTGAAAGTCCTGCTTATTCCACCTTCACTCAGGTTACGTAGCCCCAAATCCTGCAGTCACTAAAGCAAAGCTAATCTGTACACAAGACAGTACATATCAGGACATCATTCATAAATGTTGCATTTTGTAATCAAAGATAGTATGCAGTGTGTTAAAAAAACTTCAAAAAAACCCGTGATCAAATAGATGCAAAACCAGCAACCCCCACTGCTTTCTTCTTCACTCAGTGTGTTAGTCAAGTGCATGTGAAAGGGAGGCTGGAGAGCTGACAGGAGATATGGTTTGCCTCAATTTGTGGATGTAGTCATGTCACAGCTTTGGTTACTAGCACAAGCATTTAATTTGCACAGCCTCTTTTAGAGTTTGAAATACAACACGCTGCAGCTGAAGGCCATTTCATAGTCAGAGTCAAATGTGGTTTGCTGTATATGCGTGTGGGGAAAACAACATTGGTTCCCATCACTTTGTGTTGCCCGGGATGTACCATTTTAATGTGATGGACTATGGCACACGTCAAGCACTTTTCACTTGACACAGTGGACTAGATATTTTGAGATGCCTTTAGGTAAAATGTGCATCTAACACTTCTAACAACATTGGGGTACTGCTTTGAAAACTGCTTAGAGATGCTGGGTCCTCTGGAGCTCGTGAAAATGGATCTGAGCTCTGGACCTGTTTGGGGGCTGCAGAAGGCAAGCGCCTGCTCAGATACAGGGTTTTTAACTGGTTCTTTCAAGATGCTGTAACTGATAGATCGCAAATCCTTTTATTCTGATGGACACACGTCCTTGTACCTGGAATGTTCCCAGAAGCATTGTCTGTGGCAAGACTTTATTATGATAATTGCAAAGTTACATTAGGCTGTGTGGAGTCTGTGTAGCAACGTTAAATTAAATTTCTCATTGGCTTCAAGGCTTGCTATCTGTAATTAGTGGCTTCTGTTCTTTATTACACTGATCAGTAGTGCAGCGCTATTCATCACCACAGTCTTAGTTAATTATCCTTGCTAATGATTTTCACTGTGAAAATAATCTACAGGTCCCATTTGCAAAGATTACTTTACGTTAAAATTATTTGCTGGTAAGGCACCATCGTGAGCTGACATGCTGTGGGTAGGGAGCTACTTATCCTGTAAGATGGTAGCTTAGCTGATGCAGTCAAGAAAGAGGAAAGTATTCTAATTTCACAATTTGGCATTAAGTTTGTGACTACTATCTGCCAGATGTGTGAGAGGGTGGGAGCGAGATGTCATAACAGCATGCTGAGGGGAGCTCAGCTGGAAGTGACAAAAATAGAAAGAGGAAGACTTTAAGCATCTCCGCAGTTTTAGGCAAGCGCTGCTAGTGGCAATTGCTGGTCTTCTAATAACAGCCAAAATGTACATTCATGTCTAAACAGCCATAGCTCTCTGTGACAGAAAGGACAGCACATACTCTGAAGTCTGAAGCAGAGGTGTTATCTCTGTGCTGAGTGGGTTTTGCCCTGCAGATGGGAGGTTTAGCCAAGGATGTGGTTTGGTAGAGGTTAGCTGTATCTCAGAAAACTGAGATATGGCCACCCTCTCTCAGGCTGGAGGATACAGGCATGGTGAATAGAGCTGGCAGGGGACAGCCATGACTTTCTCTTTATACAGATAGGGGTAATAGAAGATCCTTGAGAAAGGGAAAGTCATCTGTCAGAATCAAACAAGTTCTGTTTAACAATTGATTTTGATTACCTAAAACTCTTAATAGCTATAAAAATCCAAGGATGGAATTTCTCATGCAATGAAAATACCAGACTGTGAAATTAAACAACAGCAGCCTGCCACCTGCCTTCTGCACTCAGTATTTGTTCTGTGCTTGGAGATACGAACAAACCGCGCTCCCAATAATTTACAGTGCACTCAGCACGTGCACTACCCTCAAATAATCAAACTAATGCAGTAAGGAAAGAGGTGAAAGGACTTGCACAGAGCTTATGTCATTTGTCTCTGGAAGACATTAAAGGAGATATGAGATCACCATTATTACAGGGGCTATCAGAAATCATATACATTTCACCAAGGAAACAGTGAAAGAACCTGCTGAGAGGGGGAGGAAAAAAAAAAGGACAAAGCTTGGTGACAGATGCTTTTCAGAAGGAAGGTGTCTCTCTTGTGACTTAACTGAGTAAATGTGAAGTCAGCTGTAAAAATGCACAGATAGGAGAGCAGGGATGACACTGGAGCAGAACAGCTCCAGCCCTACCAGCCTCTGTCAAATGAGAGCCTGGGATATTTGATTCTTGTCACAGAACGCTTCACAGGTACTGCTGGGCTGCAGGCGGCAGCGTAGATCTTTGTGGGGTATCACATACTTACTCAACAATGGTAAGAATCTTACAGACTGTAAAATTTGTATCCAACAGAAATCCCCAGAGCGCGAGCTCTCAGCTCTTTACAGGGGAAAAGCCATTTTGTTATGAAATGGAGTTTCACAGGGTGCAAAAAGATGGAAGCACGATTTAGAGCTTGAAGCTCAGATAACAATTAGTGTTTGTTAACAGTCATCATTAAACACCTTTAGAACTAACCTTTAAAGTTAAAGCAACACAGCAAACCTTTTCTCTCTACTTTTACTAAGTCTTCCTGCATACGCTCATTTGCTTTTGTCTCCCACAAAATTGGCTTTCGTTCATAACATGCAACATCTACTGCATACAAACTACAGAAACATCCACCATACTGCAGGAAGCCAGGGACTGAGAAGCCCTATCCTAAAATTTAGTGCTCCACAAATACAGGCAGTAAAGCAGTTACATCGTCTGTGAGCTTTTCACCAGCACAGACGTGTGGAATTCCTGCAATTAGTTATTTTCTTTGCTGTACAGCACATCACAGAAATCCTCCTTTCTGCCTCTGAACCTTGAGGATCAGGGATTTTACTCTGTAGATGTTTGGGTGACCACACAACTGTAGTAGCCTCTCTATGGCAAGGAGTAATTGCAATGTCCCTTCTTTTAAACCCCAGGGGTGTTGAAGGCTTCAGAGGTGGGTAATTGTTTGGTGCAACTCTGCAAAAATTTCAGCCTGGAATACGTAGTGACTTTTTCATCCTAAATCTGTCCAGTGCCCAAACCAACAGCTTGGCTCAGGTGCTTGATTTTCCCCTTTGAAAAATACTCCAAAATAAATATGTTTATAGTTCTATATGTTTTCTCTCTTCAACTGCTGGGAGCCAAATGAAGTGTGATGTTGATTTCAATCTGCTTTGCATAAAATACACAAAACAGACCTTTGCATTTCCAACACTGGAAATAGCACCAAGTGAAAACTGCTTTCAGCAGAGGCTCAGGATCTGCATCTCCCTGGTAACTGCTTTATTGTGTCTTTTCTGATGGTAGCAAGCTATCAAGCTTTATTCTCCCCTCTGTGCCAGAAAGCAACAGCACAGTCCCCCTCTTGCAGGGGGCTTGGGTGGGTTGTGCTACTGCAGCACCGTCTGCTCAGGAGTTCCTTGAATGGAGTAGCTTTCACCTTCTAGACAAGACAGTTGTGTGTCACAAACAATGCCAGGTACGTCAGAGGTCAGCCTCAATTCAACCAGTCGAGCACAGGAGGTGGGTTTACACCTTCTTTTAATTATGCTACTCTATCAGGAGGCATTAGTCTGTGGTCGCCTTCTGTGTAAAAGTCACAGCGTCAATACCCAGCATAGCTACTTCTCAAGCTCCATCCTAAAGAGTTCGCTGGCATTTTTTTCTCCCACAAGTGCTCCTGGAAGCTCCTAATAATTTACTGGAATCCAGCTAGTCCTGTACCTGCCAAGATCACCCTAGAACATGCCTAGTTTTTACCTCCTTGATACTTAACTCACCAGGTCATTTGTACATGAGCATCACCTTCCACCCCCAGGCTTCTTTTAAGTCAGACCTGAAGTTCAGGCTGCAGTAAGTGACCTCTAAAACAGACCTAATGCACGAGAACAACTTCCTACATAGTATACCTTAGGCAATGTCCGTGAATAATTTTGACATATAGACAATAAGTCATAGGAATGTAAATGAGAAGATCTGAAAGCAGTGCAGGTAGTTTGCATAGACAGGAAAGGGAGCAATGATAGATGCACTGTAGCTGCAGCAGCAATGAATTTCACGCATGACTTAAGAACATTTTCCAAATGTTTCTGTTGTGGAGATGGGATGAGAAGGAAGCTAGCTTGCTTTCCTGTTGGTGAGAGGGGAGAGAAGAGACTAATAAGAGAAACTAGACAAACTATCCAGTGGCTCTATGGTTTGGCAGGAATAAGCTGAATACACTGTTTTGAGAGTTAAATAAGACATTTTTGCTTATAATGCAGGACATAAAAGCTAACTACTGAATTGTGAACCTGGAGGTGGTATTCTGCAACTGTTTCTGCTTGCAGTGCTCTCTAATATCTGGCATCAGAGCCTTTTTAACAGCCTTCCCCAAATAAGTTAAGATGCAAGATTAAGGAGCATAAGAGAAAGAGGGCTCAACAATGCATTTAATAATGTCCAAGTAGCACACCAGTTCAGTTTTAACAGCTAGTCCTAAACTCCTGATTTCACTAGATTTGTATCTATACAACTGAACAAAAGGTTCACCTGAATCTTAGTATTGTTTCCAATGTTCCACCCCAAACCCTCCGCCCCACTTATTTCTCAAACTGAAAAATTGCCTTCTAGTTTAGGATCAGAATTCCAGAAAGAAGAATTATAGATTTCATGCTAAGCTTATGCCTTCCTGAAGACCTTTATCATTAATGATCCTTTTTATTTCCTGTCTCTCAAGCAGCATCAAAGGCTATGGAGTGTAGCTAAGCCATAACAACTCCATTCAAAAACCAGTGTAACACTTTCAGCTTGACATTAAGTTAGGTCCTAGATGGTTATGTTACTTGACTCTTTTGTAATATGTGAAAAACATAATGAATTTTCCTACTGTTATTTATTTTGGTTTTCCATTAGTCACGAATTTAGCTATTCCTTAATATTATGCAGGACTAGCACATCTGCTGAAGGGTATACAAGTCACCAGAATATAATAATAAAAGTGAAGGGAAAACAGTGCTTAAAACGTTTTTGTTATTTATAGCTTAGTTATTTATCAATGAATGGCAGCTGCGCCTAAATAAAGTAGGTTTGAGCATTTCCAAAGACAACTGGTGGCTTCCATTACCGATAAGTGAAATGAAAGGGATTCTCAGTAAGATAGTTAAGATATATTGGTCAAGAAAGTTATTAGCTTTCCCTCTCCCAGTAAGTAATGGAAGGAGGCTGCCATTGACAATGCAGCAGATGAAAACCTATGAAAGGTGACAAGGTGGAAAAACAGCAAGCAGTCAACAGGCAATTTACTGCAGGGGGTCTAGTGACTGTAGCAGCATCACACAGCAAATCATCTAATGAAGTCAGCTTCCACCTACCTGCAGGGAGACGATAACCTTTCCCCCCCTCCCCTCTCCTTTCCTTATTATATCTTTAAGTGATGAATTTTAAGCTTCATATAGCATGTAAGATTAAAAGGAGGACAACAAAAAGCAGTTCACATTTAAGCAGAAACAGGGCAATTAATTAATCTTACGCTGGTCATTGAGCTCAGCTTAGAAACTTCCTGCCTAGAGACAGCTAGGCAAGGCTTCATGCCGGAGAGCAGGTGCCCTGTTCCTGGCAGGACTCACTGTCTGCCCAGCAGAGCCAGCTCCGAGCCTTATGGCTCCTACCCTGCCACTGTGGTACTCCTGGACTGCTCCCAGACTTGGCAAAGAAGCTGTTCCCCCACCCCAGCACCACCAGTCAGGCAAGGCTGTTGCTCACACACTATACCCATCCTAGCACCAAGCCCCTCCAACCACCGCCTCCCCATTTAGGTGGTTGTGCTGCGTGAATGTACCAGAGTGCTCCAGCTACAGACCACTACCACCACGCTTTTTGGCCTGCTGGAGAGCAGAAGCAGCCAGATGAAGTAAGCACAATATATGGTAGCAAAGATATTGTGCTTTAAATGCACCTGGTTTGAATGCTGAAATACATATGCAAATATTGCTAGAGCATAAAGGGGAGTCAGAGAATGAAAAAGTCAAAGTGGAAAGTGAAGAGGTCAAAACAGAGTTTACTAAGACTAAGCTACCTGCTAACTGATACAGCATGAACTCTGCCTAAGAAGCTTTAGGTACTCAAACTTCTTGGTCAGGAAACACTTAATTTACAGAAATAAGAAAACAGATTGGTATTTTAATCTACTCAACTTTAAAGGGGCAGGAAACCTTGTTGAAAAGAGAAAAGAAATATCTTCCCACACTTTAACTTTCACTTATAACTTGGGATTAGAATAAACTTCTTCTGTACATGAAAGAGTACACTCAAACTGCAAACCTGTTTTCATCCTCAGCTGCGCTAAATCTGCACATCCCTGCTGAAGCAAGTGAAACAACGCCAGCTCCCACCAGCTGGAGAGCTGTCCCAGACGTTTGCACCTAGGGAAGAACATAGCATTCTGCACTTTAAATAGATTCTACTCTTAAATATTTTATTGGACTTGAAGAGTTCAGCCTCACATTATGTCTTTCTTCGAAGCAGAGCTAGCGATGGCAATTATTTTTCCAACTTCCCGTGATACCATAAACTCCCAATTACAGCTTCATTGCAAGAGTGACCCATAGGATTAACTTGGCTGCTGGGGAAGGAAGGCTTTACTCAGAGCACGGGGATGTCCACGTGAAAGAAAAATCACAGCAAGTTGAATGGCAAGCCTAGGACACATTAATAAGGGGAACATATTTATACAGTAATAAGATTTTTTTAGAGTATAATCCCCAGTTCAAGTTCCCTGCTCAACAGGAGAGTTTTTTTTTCATCCTACCGTGATGAAGGAGTGATAAAGGACTATCTGAGCTTCTGTAACTGCTAAGCAGTTGTGACTTTGGGCACAAAGGGACCTGGCGGTGCAATACACCAAGAGATTCATTTGCACCAGCCACCCAGCTGCCACACTGCTCAGCCAGCTTATCAGATGACATAAACAAAAAAAAAAAAAAGATTACAGCTTGCTTTTGTTTTGTGCTGCCTTCTTGCTTCCTGAATGTTACCTTCATCCTTTCAAAGGTTTTAGATAAGCATTTATTGGAAGTGTAATTCTTGTTACTGAAAAGTGGTTTAATGCGTGTGGAGGAAAAAAAAAAAAAAAAGAAAAAAGAGTAGTCTTTGTAGTGATAAGGTAATAGCATATTTTAGGTAACATTACAAATTATTAGCATCCCATTAGTTATTTTCTCTTCAGAAAAACCCTCCAATGTGAAATCCTTGAGGACATTAATCCTTATTATTGTTACATACATTACAAGGAGACATGGGCTCTGCTTTAGTAAATTGTATTTTGTAAATTGTGGTTTGTTACATTTTCTACTGTGCTTGTACCAAATCTGCTTATTTTCATCTTGCCAGGTCACCTTCCTTCGTCGTGAATTAATACCTAATAAGAGGTAATGTATACAGAACACCGTATTGTCATAATAAACTGATGTTTAATAGTATATAGATTGGTGCTAGGGTTTCATATCCATTTTTTGCCAGATGTACCAGGAATCTGAATCATAGGCAGGGCTTCCAACTCTTAAAAACAAGAGACCCTCAAAATAAGAGAGTAGGAGTCTACATACTTATTACTGTGTTGAAAAGAGAGGATTCCTCTCCTGTAAGAAGGTCTTGTGATTGGGACAGTAAAGTAGGAGATGCCACCAGGGCACAAGAGTTAGAGGGAGCAGTAGGTTGAGCTACACTGTTAAATCAGCCCTGCCACAGGGTGCGCAGAGGTAAGTGCCTTTTCTCTGGGGAGCTGAATGAATGCCCCCAGCTTTCATAATTAAATTAGACAGAAGAATGGGATGTGCAGGAGGACAAGTCAAGTCCTTCCCCTGCAAGAGGACAAAGATGATTGTAGTGTAAAATCTTGTTTAAAGAGGATGATGTGACAGATCTCAGTGTTAGGATTCTGTTAACATTTCTTCTAGTTGAAATAGAAGATTCACAGCTCCCTCAAAATGCAGAGGCATCAGAATAAGAAGGCAGTGTGCTAACAGAGGCGCAAGGAAGGCCCTGAAGTATGGTTTGCTTTGTTAAGATCACAGATCTTGCCTACCAACGGGGGGGAGCAAGACCAGGCATGGTCAAAGGAAACACCAGTGAGAGCTGTGACAGTTGTCTCTGAAATGAGAGCCTATGCCATCTTTCTGGTTTACTGTCAGAGAAGGTACTGGGCACAGCTGCCATCCAGCTATGGGCACACTCCAGTCTCTCACAAGTTTCAAAATACTTCGGTATAAAAAAAGATTTGCTTCATGATGAAAGGTAAATAGTACTTCTAGTTGTATCTTCTAGCCAAAAGAAGGTTGAGAAAGCTTGTAAATGACCTGGACTGGAAAATAATGTACTTACTTGAGGTTTTAATGTAATTTAAACTAAAAGATGTTAAAACAAACAAACAAAAAAATCTTCATATGTCACTATATGAAACTATTTTCCAGTAGTTCTCTAGTCTAAAAAGCTGACATATTAACAGATATCACCTTTTTCAAACTTTCCTGGAAATCTGTCACATCATTAGATAGCATATCTGCAAGTCAGTGATAGACCCAACTTGATTTAAAACTAATGACAGAACTAAACAATCACTTATTCCAGAGACTTTGACAAAGAGGCAGAGATGTCTGTCAAATATTACTTTGTGGAAACAATTTTCTTTTTTGAAAAGCCATTTTCCAAGGAAAAATTAAGTACTAAGTGACTGAGTAGCAAAGTATTTCCCTATATAATATTTTCAAAATGCACCTTACTAATGACATGCATCCTTTTAACATTTTACTGTGCTTTTCTGAAGTTATTGATAATAGTGACATTAAACTTCAAAATGTCTTGGATTTTAAGTCAAGACATCTAGAACACACACAAGCTTTAAGATCTGAGCTAATATGCCAGGTCTCTTTGCTGGGGAGACAAACCACTCTTACTGCCTCTGTGAAACAAGCACAACCAAGAAGATTTCAAAGTGACCCATTACTGTTTTTAACTGAATGGCTGGTAAACATAACAGTTGACTAGTAGATTTTTTTAAATAGCTTATGCTTGGTTTCAGAATAAAGCCCTTGAAACATATGTTGAAATACATTAACTTACTGAATTCTAATTTATAATCAGAAAGTCAAATTCTTTTCACAATGCTTTTGATGTTTGACTGTTGTACTTTGTTTCCTTGTTTTAGTAAGACTAGATAAAATAGAGGAGCAAAAGACAACTAGATGAAATAGAGGAGGCCAAGAGATAATTCCCCTCACATATTAAAGTTGAAAGATACAACCTAGTTTGAGAGATATTTTCATAGCCTGGTTAGCAGATTTTTCTGCTCTTCTAGAAACTTTGCACTTCCTCAGTAGATAAATAAAATTATATGTAATTTTTTCAGCTGAATTTGTCAGTCTAACACGGTCAGGAACATTAAAAAACTCCTTTCTCATGAAGTCTCACAAAAATTCAGAAGAGCAGCACCAATAAGAAAAACAGATATGTCTAGCTAGCAAAGTATTTCACTGATTCTAAGATATAAACTTTAAGTAACAGTGATGCTGTCATATCAACATCTAAGAAATAGCATATAATGATCTGTGCTTTCAGAGATGAAAGAAAAACAAATGTAAAAGGTACTAAATAAAAGAAGGATGACACAGGAAACTTGTTAAGTGTTGCTTAGCAAAGATGCATTTGTGCTATTTGTATAGATGATACACACATTACCTGCTTTGATAGAAGAATCACATTTATGTTTACCCAGAAAAATCTAAAGGCTTTACTATGCGAGGACACTGACCAACTGCTGACTGGTTCGTAAGAAACTGGTCCTCCTTGAACTGGTTGGATACAGAGCAAGTACTAGCATATGTAATAAAAACCCCAACCAAACAACTTTACTCGAAGCACTAGTTTTGTTTTATTTTCTTTTCTTTTACAGTGGGTAGAGAAACATAGTGGGGATGTTTGGAAGAGTATCTTGTTCCCTTCTGCTTGTTCTTTAGCCCATACTTCCACCGCACCCACCCCCCTTCTCCAAACACTGGTTTTTAGACCAGGGAAGCAGTAAGCTGCTTTATATCCCCAGCTTGTGTTTTCTGCCCTTAAACTTTTAAGAAGTCTCCAGATAAAATGGGAGTTGAATCTCTAAACATTTTGAGGATCTGGACATCTTTCCAGAGCTGCTTAGAACCAGTACCTGAAATACATTCCAACTGAATAAAACACAGTGAGATTTTACTAGAGTGACATGCTAAGTGAGTGCTATGTAAAAAGGAACAGACCTCCTGGGTATTTGTCTGAAGTGACAACATCGATTTGGGACAGCTTGTTCTTTGCTGGGGATTTGATCGTGCACTCATTTGTTGTTACACATTTCAAGCCAGCAGCAGCTTGGGGCATAGCACAGGGCTGTCACACACACACACACCCCCCTGCTCTGAGGCAACATTGACAATTCACTTCAGTTTTTTCCTTTTTCACTGAAATTAGATACCTGGTAATTTAAAATAACATTTGGGTTTGTTTTTTTTTTCCTCCCCCCATGGAAGCACAGGATAAACTAAGACAAACATGAGAGAGTTCATCAAGAATTATACTGATGTAAACCATCACAGATTTTATCTTCTTTTATCAAGTTATATCAGTGGCCCTTTTTGCATCATTTTCCTTACAAGCTTTTTCCTCTGGTGGGTGTTATTTATCATCACGTACTTTAAACATTGAAAAACTCCAAAGAGGGCTCTGATCAGCAGCAGCTTGTACATCATCCTCCCACACTTATTCAGCAAGAACTAACGAACCCATGGGGCTGTGCAGTCAGAAAAACCTTGTGCAACTCAGCCAGTGGCAGCCTGTGACACTGTACGATGGGTTCAGTTACTGGGTCAACACTTTACTGTAAAGCCTGTAAAAACTCACTCACTGGTACTAAACCTGCCAAGGTTGTAAGGAAAGACAGCAAGGCACAGTTGTAGTTGTAACCCAGTGGCAGCAGTTTTGGAGAAAGCCATTTCCATTAGAGACAGAGTTTAGTGTGATGGTCATGACGTTACCTGTTGCAGTGCAAATGTTTCACACTGTACCCTGGCCTTAGGGCAAATACCTGATGATCACTTTTGAGAGCAAATCTGAGCTTTGCTCCTCAGCTAGCAAGGGGCTTAGGCAGTGGCACTGGATTTTTATGCCTAGGTCCATCCATGTCACTATAAGCAATCTTCTCAGTGCCAACATTAGATCAATAGAAGATTACATATCAAAATAGTAAATAACTTGATCACATCACTCAGAGAGCAATATGACAGACTCTACTTTTACAGACCAAAAATAAATAACAGACTGATTCTCCATTAAGACAATCAGTCCACTAGCCCTGTTTCTTTAGCACTTCAAAGAGTAAAACATACTGAAGTAGGTGATGCTGAAAAATATTCTATTCACAGACTAAAAATATCTTCATAGTCAATCATTAAGATTATGAAAATGCACAAAGTTTTTTGCATCCATTAGAAATTACATTAAATACTTCGCAATCGGTCATCTGTCTCCTACTCTCACTGTACACCAACAGTGAGCTTTCCTTCTCAGGAAGATGTGAGGCTCAAGTTCACAAAGAGCACAAAACCCCCGGTGTGAATCGAGAGCTCTGAAGGAGATGGCATTGCTGAGCATCTCTGCACCTCATCAGGACACACACTCTCTGGAAGACTGTGTCTGTCACCATCAAGTGGTCTATTCTCAAATACTCCTATTGATACAGATCTTTAGGAATAAAGGTCCCAATCCTAGAAATGGGGAAAACACACCTATTTAGGCCTTTATTATTTTTCCTACTCTGATATCTTTCACCTTCCTCCCCCACAGAAGTCATCCATCTTCGCCCCAGTAACAGTTAAGGCTATTACAAGTTGCCAGGATAAGAATGGCAGAGTTTAGCTGCTATTTAGCTGCTTCCCAGCCACCACTTCCAGAGTTGCATCTATAAAGCAGAATGTCTGCATGTTGTGCAAGGCAGGTAGCAACCCCCGTGTTGTAGGAAGAGCACACATTGCTCTTACCTTCAGCAGCAGAGAGCACAGCTTACAGGCTCTCACAGCAAGCGCTGACACAGTCAAAGGCAGGATGCCTGGGACCAGACTAAGCTCATGGCTAAATATCGTAGGACACACTGTGCTTTCCCAAAGAAACTTCCACATGTACCCAAAAGCTAGCTGGTTGTATACAAGCACAGCCCATGCAGGTGCAGGCTGGCCCCTTTCAAATCTCCACACAGGTCTCCGTTTTAAAGGAACTGAAGGTCATCCTCCAAAAGCAGCTGCATCTTTCCTATAAAAATGCCTCCCAGTTTGGCTCCGGCATGCTGATCATCACTGATGATATTTCCTTGTTCACCTGTTTTTATTCTGTCTGCCATTGATTTTTTTTAAATTGCTGTGACAAAAACCTCTGCAGCCTGTGAGATACACACCCACTGCATTGTTATTTGCACATATTTTTCCACGTACGTCTAACAGGGCAATGTGTTTATTACAATCTTACTGGTTATTATATATTGTTGCCTGAGTGACTGCACTTCTAACTTCTATTAAATTAACAAACACAGCAGTAACATTAGTAACCCCTACCATGCTAGGTAAAAAGAAACTAGAGTAAGGAAAAAAACCACCATAGCATGTGGTCCTGCTACTCAAAAATCTCATCTTGTTTTAGATAAAAAGAATAAGGCATATAATTTGTTTCCCTAAACTTCGTGTATTCTATCAGATGCTTAACATTAGGTTTCAAAATGCATGACACAAATTTCTTTACCTGTGCACATTGAATCAGTGCCACTTCTATCATTAAATAAAGCTTTAAAAGAGTTTAGTGTAGGGATGATGAAGCTATCAAATGAGTTATCATATATCTTTTTGCAATCTTCTGAAGACCTAGCAAATATTCTTCACTACAGTAAATAGCTATCAGATGCAATATCTGTACTAATATGTGCAAAGTGTGGACTCCAAACCTGTTCCATAAGCTGAACTTTGACACAAGATCTGTAGTGTAGATCAGAGCATAGAGCTGGCTTGCAAAGCTTGTGATGGGAACATGATTTGTAACCACTGAATTGCTGTGATGGGACCTCAATTTCATTATTGTAAGAAAGTCTTTACCCATTTTAAAGAGAGAAAATATCGCAATAAAGGATAAAAATCATTAACATATAGCAATCTCCTGCAATTGAAGGCTTTTGTGAAGACAAGGATAATCCAGTTGTATTCTTTGATCAATAAAACCTGCTTTCTTCGAAGGGTTATGTTACATTACAAGGATAATCCAGTCACATTCTTGGATCAATAGAACCTGCTTCTTTCTGAGGGCTCATACTCCATTTTCACACCTAGAGCTAACATGCTTCAGTTTGATACTTTGGAGTTCATTTGGAGGAAAGATTTTGATCCAGATTTTAAATGACTTCAAGTCTTATTGTAATGTATCCTTTCATTGTTCAGTTATTCTGATTTTTCACCCATTTGTGCCACATTTATACCAATTTATTCTGATTTTAATCATATTTTTCAGAAATTCACAGGTGTAAAATATCTATGATTGCAAGCTAAAAAGCTTCAGGAAATGAAGCCAGGAGATGTGCAGAATTACACAACAAACTAAACATCAGGGACCATCGGGACCCTTCAGGGAAATTATAATGATCAGGAGAGTTTAAAAGTTGCTGCAGAAAGTCAAAGGAAGTTTTGAACTCTCCTTCCATCATAGCAACACTGGTCAGTCCTGATAAAAACACTTTAAGCAAATCCTTTCTGATAGTCAAATATAGGAACTTAACAGTCATATACTCAGACATCAGTAGGCTTCAGCTAGAAGTTTAAACACCTCTATTGACATAAAATCCAAATATGTCATTACTTTACTGAAAATGTCTGCTTGTGCAGTATAGAATCTATTTCTCAGGAACTAATACCAGATATGATGCTCTATCATTTTTATACATTTACTTGCTTAAAGTTTTTGCCAACTGAAAAGGGGTTGTGATTTTGCTCTTCAGGGTAAACCAAGACAAGTTTTGAAGACAAAAAAAAAAAAAAAAAAAAAAAAAAAANCAATAGTTGTTTACAAGCATATCAAATAATAGGATTGTCAATACTCATACTGTGATGATACTGAATCAAATACAATCTCAGTAAGCACAATTAGAGCCAAACTTCATTGCGCTGAAAGGCAGCCTACATAGGAAGGGAAAATTCAGCTGATTGCCCAATCTACCTGGAAGCACCTACAGAGCAAACTTTTTAAGCAGTGAGTATTAGAGGCTCTGTTGAAAGCTTGGGTTTACTGCATTCAGCTACAGGCAACATTACCTTCAAAGAAGCCTAGGCAGGTTTTGTTAAGGCCCAGGGTCATGTAGCGTCTATGAGGAAAGTGATCACATTCAAAGCACGCAGCTCTTTTTTAGACAGAGCTGGTAGATAACACGTAGGCACTGAACTAAAGAACAGCCGATGTACAGCACAGCAAATACTTACATCTGAGGAGCAGATGAGATGCCAAGCTAAAACCATTCAGGCAAATCTCTACTTCAGATGGTTTCTCCTTATGAAGGCTGAAGCATCATATGTCAAATTTAAACAAATGTATGCGGCATTTGTTACACAGGTAAATTATCTTCCCTATTAAATTTAACAAGTGCTCTGGATTCTTCATCACATTAAGTTTTGAATCTATTTAACCATCTAAAGATTGTATTGCAGCTTAATTAGAAGCAATGGGACTCACTTAGGAATTGCTAGGTGAAATTTCTATGGCACATACAAAGCAGAAAGTCTGAGAAGCCAATATTAATAGTACATCCTGGCCTCAAATCCAGCGGCACCTCTGAACTCACGCAATGAGTGCTTGAGTAACATGTATTTTGTTACCAGGTTTAAGATTTCCATCCCAGGTGCATTCAGCAAGCCTTTCTCAATGGCTTTTTATGCACAAATTGGGTATTGTTAGGCTGATGAAAGGGTTAACTCCTGAGGTAGTACTTTGCAATATCATGGCACTGGGTCCCACCACTGGAGAACAGCCGAGTTAACATGTAATTCCAAGTGTAAAAGTTCCCATCATCCCTCATCTTCAGGAGTTATTTTCAGAATAGCTTCATACAGTTTGCTTGCCATTTCTCTCAGTCCCTTTGAACAGCTTGTACCATTGGGAATTGCTACAAACATGTCCTAGCACTGAAACAAGCCCATCAGGAGGTTGTCTCGGCCAGCAATCCCCGTCCAAGCAGGGGACAAAGTGTTTGCTAAAACAGGAGATGGGGTAGAGCAGGACAGGCTGAAGCAGCCCCTTAACTGCAGAAGGTGATTTAAGCCAGCAGTGGCTCACACAGAGCTTTTGTTCAGAAACCACTCTTGCAATTTAATCAGAGGCTGAAGCAAACAGAATTGGAGTTTCCCTCCCCATTTCTTCCAAAGGTTCCCCTGAGGCATGGCCCCCTTCTTTCTCTCCCCTGACCCCTCATCTTGATCAGCAGTTTAGAAATCTATGTATCTTTTGTTGTATTTTGATGATAGTGTTGGTTTTGGTACACAAGTACTTTCCTTAAGAAGCTAAAAACCCTTTGTTGGTGTGCTTTTGATCATTTACACTCACAGCAAGAGTAGAGTAAAGCAATGCACAGGGTGCATATTTGCCTAAGCTCAAGTCCACTGCCCTCCAGTGTTTCAGGGGAGGCTATAGGCAGAATCATTAAGTTATTATTTGACACGTTTGGTACAAGTATAATACTTGGCTTGTGTAACTTTCTCCACTTCCACGAACAGCAGTTTTGATACACCTCTTTAGAGCTAAAACCAAAGATGTTTTAAATGTTAGTTTATGTGCAAACAAGACTGACCTTATCACAGCAGAACCTGATGGTTTTGTTTTGAACACATATATAAGAGATCATTCCCATTCCATGACTACAAAGCTACTGTTTGTGGTTTTCACACCAGCATATGCTTTAGCCTAACTACATTCAGAGAAGACATTAGTACTTGGTAGATAATTGCCTGTACAACATTGCTAAAGCAAGTGAAAGCTCCAACATCCTTACTGATACTCCCCAAAAGAGTTAATGAAAAGATTTCTGGCATATGGGGGAGGTGAGGGTTTGCTCTTTAGCATGAGGAGGCTCAAAAGACGAAAGCAGTTATCTGTGAAGATACTAATTTATCCTGATAGCAGTTTTAATAACAGCACAGTTTTTCCTCTTAATGTCACTTCTGCTGCGTTACTTTCTTTTCATTGCATAAAAAGGTTAATTGTTAAAATTACACTTCAGAATAGAAAATAAGGTTAAAGATGATATCTAGCTTCTGATACTCTGTTTAACCACCAATACAAGCTGGTAGTTTCATTAAGCAAGAAAGAAGAGAACCTGGGGAGCAATGAACAGGAAAGTCTGAACATGGAAAAAGAGAAAAAATTCATAGTAAATTGGTCAAATCACACACAATTAACATTAAAAAGGATAGCGACATAATAATCCAAATACAGTGCTGACTTGTACACAAGTAAATGTAGAAATTGTTCAAAACCACTGTTTCCTATTTCTTTCACAACAATCCTGATATCAATAATTTTTACTTTTCTTAGTTTTGTTCAAGCCCACAAAGAAAATCTACTGGGAAAATAAGAATTATAAAAATCAAATAGATTTAATTGTCAGGTTTATTCTTTCCCACGTAGCATTGGTGGAGGGGGAGAGTTGCTTACTGGAGTTCTACTAATGCCAAGTGGCGTAAAGGCAGAAAAGATTCGTCCCTTTCTGATTCACCCTGTGAAAGAACTCAATGACAGAAGGTTATCTTTTTTTGTTTCTCTGTTTCTAACTTGCCTATTATCTGCCTCCACGATCCTTTCTTATTACTTTATAACTCACATCCTGAGCTGCCTTTACTATCTCTTTCTTCATATCAGTTTTCTTTCAGTTATGGCTCCTTTTATTTCAATATTTGGGGCCTAATTCTTAGTACCACTTCTATGGCTGTAGGCTCCAAATTAAGACAGATTGTCACTCTTGCCATTCAGATACACTGCATACTCCTACTCTCCAACCTAACTTTGTGGATGATCTGTAAATGCTGAACCATGTTTCTTTCCTTCTGCCAGAAACTTTCAACTGCTTTGTCCTTACCCTGTATTTATCACCTTTGTGTTTTATAAAGTTCTCAAAAAGAAAAAAAAGCCACCCACAGCACTGTATGAACTCCCTTTTTCTTCCTCTTCTGCTTCCCACAGTCTCCTTTCACTTTAATCATTAATATAGTTTCAAAGTACTTATCTTGATGACAAGCTTTAAGATATTCATCCATGGTTAAAAACCAGAGAAAAATATTCCTGTTTCTATACATACTAGTTGTCATTATTCATTCAGATTCCCCAAATTCTTTCATCAAAACAAGCTTCTTCCTTTATCATCTGCCAACCCTAAGAAACTAAGCCCCCTGGGAGCTCATCTATTCTGTGAACTGCTGTCTTGGATACACCTTTATTCTGTATTTTCACAACAATAAAAATAAGAAGTTGCAGGAGCTTTATCAGTGAAGAATCACGAACCCTTGGGAGCGTTGTCAGACAGAAAGAGGGAAAAAAATAATCAACTTCCTTGTTAAAATCTTCAGGATGCAACATATAAGCAGCTTTGTTTACAAGATTCTCTCACTGCCTCTCAGCACGCTTGCATCTAACACACACCTCAAGTTACAGTCCTTTTATTTGGCTAGCTATAATCACTGCGATCCTTACTTTTGCCTCACAAAACTGGACTTCATTAGAAGCTATACTTACGTAGCTCTATGCAAAAAACTGACAGAACTGAAAAACACACACAAATCCCCAAAACACGTATTTAAAACATATTTTTCTTTGGAAGCAGAAACTGAATCTGAATTTCAAGGGTGGCAGAGATAATTAGCTTAAGAAAACACATGCTTTCATTATTAAATTTAGCCAAAGGATCTGTCAGCAGCACCACCCAAGTGATTTATATACAGACAAGAGCAGGAAAAAAAGTCACAGCAAATATTAACAGATTCAGCAGAAGCAGATATAGATTTCATTCATATAAACAACTATGAGGTGAAATATGTTATTCCACAGATATGAGTAGACACTGGAATTGTACTAATTTTACTGCCTGGTGATGGTCATCTTTGAAAATTATGTCACCCCTCCTATCTCCTAAGCTGGTACCTCAGTTTCACCTACAAAGGTAAGGCATAACTACAAGAGCCCTCCCATAATCTCCCCCTTCCCCAGAGCCCGACTGGTGCTAGCAAGCATAGAGGCTATTCAGGAAGTTCTTCCTACACCTGCTCTACTCTGCAAATTTGCGGCTCTGCAATGCAAATTTACTTCTAATGACTGACCCTCGGAGGGGTGGGACAAAGTCACAGAAGTAAGGAAAGGAGCAGCACCAGGGAGGCAGACTGGGAATTGCTATTACAGAGGTGACTTTATGGGACAGCCAGGAAATTCTAAAACAAGTACAAAGGTAGTCTGTGTTACCCACTCTGCAGTTCATTTACCTGACAGTCAGGTTAGATCTAGGCTAGACTCCAGGGTACACAATCACACCAGAAAACCTTTCTAGTTCACAATTAAAAATAAAAGCAACTCAACAAAGACAAGAAAGCCCACACCTTCCTTAGAACTTAACACATCCTTTCCATATTTTTTTCAACATTATCCTGCAAAAGCTAGAAACTACAAAAGGACTAATTCATGAAATCGCAGTATCAAACTCAAAAACAGGAATCCATAAAATAATTGTGTAAAAATACTTTTAAAAGACAACAGATGTACTTTTCAATACAAGACCGCAGAAGGCTGGGCAGCATACCTAAGTCTTTGCTGGGTCTTAGCTCTTCTAGGAAATACTGTGAGAGCTGGTGCATTCTTTACTTGGATGTGATTTGTGAAGTCCTGCAGCTGAGGGACATATGAGAGGTTTTGGTCTTTGACAGCAGCAGTAGATAGTTTACTGTTCAGATTAAAGGAGAAGGCAGGACTGACTTGCAACCTGCAATCAGGGGAACCAACAAAGAAAGGAGTAAATAGGGTAAATGGTGGCATTGTGCATTTGGGAAGGGGCAATGGGACTCCACAGTGGGAGAGTCCCGTGATCAGAGACAGCCTGTGGGTCATAGTCTCCCCTCCCTCCACTGATAAACTGGTTGCTTCATTGAATTTTAGCTATTTGATACGCATAAAGGCAGAAAGATGTTTCAACATCAGGATGACTACCTCTGAGCTGCAAGGGCTGGATAACTATTAGCTTCATCTTTGTATTTTTCTCTCTCTGTTAAGGTTGTAAATCTGTCACTGCCAGTTTCCCAGTTTGTATTGTATGTTCTCTTCCAGATTAACACTGAGGGCGATGGATGCCAAATTTAAATTTCTATTTGTTGCTATCAGACCACTCACAGTGAGCAACTGCCCTTATTTGGCGGTGTCAGCAATAAATTTTTGACGAAGATGTTCGTAGCTGCTTTTCCACCTGGTTCTCAGAAGGCACTAGCTGCTCTCAAGGGGCTGGTGAGATACCTGAGGGTAACAATGATCATGATTTCACAGCTGAGATGTCTTCAGCTTTTGCAGCTTCAGGAATTTAAGCTGTTAACTAGCATGGCAGCCTCAAAGTAGCCTGATTTGGGTTATGTGAAAGCCAATAGAAGTACTCTTCTCCATGTGACATTACAAATTTGTTTAGAATTTATAAACGTTGGACTCGAAAGGTCCTTGATGCTGTCTGTTACTTATAGTTTAGAGGAAGCCATTTTTAATGAGACAGAGAGAATGCTTTTACAGCAAGGACATAGAGTTAATAATGTAATTTGTGGAGGATAATGTACAACCATTAAAATGAGATGCAGAGTTTCATAGCTGCAGCTATTGCCTAACCACCAAATTTAACTTCTAACCACCAAATTTAACTTTTTTCTCCTAATATCTATTTCTATAATTATACATCTAATTCCTCTACTGTGGATTATTTATAAGGTGAGTTTTCCCTTGATTTTCTGTGGGACACAGTTGCAGCCATTTGCTAATTTAAGCATGATGTCTCTGCTGTAGAAGACATGGAAATTTTTGCCCTGAGTACAAAATAACCTTGTAATTTTATTTTTTTAGAATAATTTAACTCTACCAGACTTACTGTCCTTCTTTATTCACACTGCCATTACATTTGGACCTTTTCATTTCTCAGTAACTTTAAAAAGAGAATGTATACTGCAGTTTTTGGATAGTGATGAATAGCACTAATTCAGCCTCTTAATACACCCTGAGGTGTCAAAAATATTTGCATATGTGTTTCATTAATAGATAAATTAAGGTCCAGCTTGCAAGGAGAGTAAGACTAGCAGAGACTGGTATAAGAACACCAGCAACCTATTTCTTGCTGTGATGGAAAAACTCTATACTCTGACTTTTTTTATATTAGACTGAATTGTATCTTCTTAAAAAATATTACTGGATCTCCCTATTAAGATATACCTTGTGCTCTTCCCTTTTTCTTAATGCTATCTTTTCCAGCGTTGGACTTCTTTTTTCTGCTACGTACATTTCTCTCTAACTTTTTTAAAAGGAAAAAGGAGTGATTTTCTCACTGACACTAACACAGTCAGGTGCATTGCTGAATGAGAAACCATTTTTTCTCAGCAGTTTGCTGTTTTAAATGTCTGTCCATAGGTTTATTTCATAAATTAAATCGTAAATGAGCTGAAAAGCGTTCAAATCTCTCTAACCACTGCCAGTTTCTGCTGACTAAGGGAACACAAAGTCTAGACCTGAGGATGTTTATTCAGCACCAAAGACTTCTACCAAAAGCTCTTTATTCTTCTTAAGTAGACCAAGCACTGAAATAATGCTCAATCTCAAATTAATAGACATGGTCTGCAGACAAGGTTTTACTCTGCTTGCAGAAATGAACATTTCTTTGCTTCCAAAGAACTAATTATAACAGCACCTGGCAGCATCACTGGAGATAGGAGCCTACTGGCATTTTCTCCAAACCCTCTTATGTAGACATTTATAGCTCAGTCATTTAAGTTTGCTTCAGCCTAAAACTTAATATAAAATTTCTAGGGGTAGGCACTTTTGTCAGATATGTTTTATATGTCCAAATTCATTTATTCTAGACAACTTTCAACAAATTCAGTCCATGAAATAGCGATTTTGATAAAATTGTAGAGGTGGACTGCAATTGATTATTTTCCTTTTAGCATCTTTAAAGAATAAGAATTGCTAATGATTTTTTTGGAAAAGAACTGATTTTGTATGTGTACAAATACAATACAGTCTTTGAAGCTTTTGAGTTTGAAGGATTAGGAGGAACATCTTGGTCAAAAATACAGGATTATATTTAACAATATGTATTTATAAATATGTACTTATATAAAATTAAATCAAACATAAAAACCACAGCAAACAAACCTACTCCATCATCTGACCATACACTTGCTTAGCTCATATGTGATATGAGAAAATACACAGTATTTTGATCTGATGTTTGGCTGTAAAATAGTGCCATTCCAGTGAAACCCAAGCAACTTTTTCTAACTGGAGGACTGAATCACGGCAGAATTACGTATCCTCCCTCCCGTATCTATCTATCTATCTATCTAATCTATCTATCTACCTACCTACCTATCAAAGCAGAAATGAAATGAATTCAATTATCAGGACTATTATCTCCTCTAGACAGATACACTATAATCAGTTCAGCCTTCAAGCTTGAAGAGACTTTATGTCATCCAACTTTGCTTAATCCAGCTGACCTCTCCATAATGTGAAAGGATTTTTAACACTAGAGAAATGTTCTATAAAAGCTAGATAAGGAAACACTCCTGACAGGCTTGCTCCACATGGTACACCTTGCTCATTTTGTTTATGTAATTTCTGGTTGTCTTAAAAATACACAGTTAATATTTTATGTAATTCTTGTTCAATGGACTGATTTAATTCCTTACCAGAGCTTTTCTACTGCCCCACTGGAAAATAAAACAAAGCAGAGAAATATAAAAAAAAAAAAAAACAAAAAGGAGAAATATCGCTGTAGAGGTTAAAACTTATGAATTTCCATATAAGGTTAACTTTATGTCTAAGCTATGGTTCTAGTATTTCTCTGGTGGTTGTTACCAGTCTAACTCTTGCATCCAGCAATATGTAAAATGTGTCAACTATAGAGCTAACAAATAAAATGTCAAAGTAACAACAGGCAAAAATCTCCCACAGAAAATGACTCCCCAGTTCCAAACTATGAAAAACAAAAGCCAGGACTTGCTTAAAAAAAACCCCAACCAACCAAAACCCTGAATTATTTTACATAGAAGTATTTGCTTTAATTTTTCTATTTCGTCAGACATATTTTTGGCAGAATCAGTGTCTTGTGTAATATGTTTGGCATTGTCTTTCAAAGGAGAGAGACAGAGGGAAAATCTTACCGCACAGTGTGTTTGTGAGTTTTCTTATGAAATGGGGATCAACGTACAAAATGACATAAACATGCATGTTATCCTATAACCTCCAGAATTTTTCAGTAGACACTCTTCAGTTACACTTAATTGCCTCAGTTTCTGGCATCTGAGGAAATAAGAAAGAGATGTGGAGGTAGGGCTCACCTGGCTGAAAGGACTTGTTAGAAGCAAAAGAGACAAATCTGTGACATTAGATGGCCAATAAAGGCTGACCATTGCCTTTGTCCCACACTGGTACTAAGGGACTCCTTGAGTTTAGCACAGAGCACAGACAGCTGTGGTGAACATCCAAGAAAACTGAATAGATCTGTATTAACTTGATGATTTTCACTAAAGAATGTATGTTAAACTAACTGCAGAAGTAGGAAACAATATGAAAATGATTCCAGTACAGAAGTTAGCTATGAAAATGAAAACAACAGGAGCCTTATATTTGTCAGAGAGCAGTTAAATCAATTAACCACTTCTGTACATGATGAATAAATGAGAATGATCCGGTTCTCATGCTGCCAGATGATCAGCAAGAAACTCTGTCCATCCCAAAAAGCATAAATTCCATGGATGATACTTGAGTTATACTTGTTACTACAAGCTTGATGCTCTTCAAAGTGCAAAAGCCCCTATACAGGGAAGAAGAGTAGCATTTCTGGAGAGAAGGAGAGCCGCTTCTGGGGTTTAAAATGCCTTACTCCCTGTAGTTAGGTATTACCCCTCACTTTCAGGTCACTGACTTGAGGCTGAGCCATGACTACAGCCAGGTGGCCACAGTAACTCAGATGCAGTGACCCAGATCCCTCCCAGCAGGGTTCAGACCAATCCAGCTCATTTTGCCCAGGACTAGTTTAAGAGTGCTGATGGGACCTGTTTATACAGGGACAGCAACCTCTAAAAGAGGATGTGAAGGACCGCAGAGGGGATGAACACATGTTGAATGTCTATGACTGTTTCCAAGAAGATATTACTTAAGCTCCTCCTAATCCTTCTGGTAATCTGATAAATAACTCAGTATTCCCATTATATGTTTTTAAATTATTAATTCATTAGGACAGAGGTTAGAGCATTGGAAGATACATCAAAGTCTTCAGCTAAATTGTGACAGAAGAATCACTAGAGTCCTACATTGCAGCTCTGTCTGTGATGAAATTTTTTTTGCTTTTGCCCTGAGGCAGAGTCAATTATTTCTCACTAGGAAGATTTTTCTGCTAACCCTGTGGATAAGATTTATTGGATTTGGACCACTGGTTGTTAAGCCCCTGGTCAAGAATCCATCTATCGCATTGCTACAGCATGCATACTATACAGCCTTTCTCTCCTCTTTCTTATCCCCTCTTAGGCCTCGCTCCTTCCCATTGACATCTCTTATTTCCCAACTAAACTCTGCCCCCAGCATTTTTTAATTTGTTTTTGAGTAGCAAAATGTATTTGAAATGATATTTCAAACAATATCCTTCTCTCAAACTAACAAACTGCTAGCATATGTGTACAAAGTGCACATTGTTGGTTCTCTCCCATGCAAAACCATGAATGAATAGATTAGCTGGATCCAGGGAAGGCATTCGTGCTTTTGCATGGGTGGATGACTGGAAGGATGGAGGCTTATTTTTATAGGGAATCATCTTAATACAATGAATTAATATATTAATAATTTTTATGCATGAACCCAAAATAAAAATGGTGGAAGATCCTGTTTCATAAGGTAACAAATATTAAAAAATGCACTACGTGTAGAATAGAATAAAAAGAGATGCTCGAATTCTGGGGGAGGGTCACAAGTGTTTCAAAGCAAGAGCCCTGGCTGATCCCTCTGAGGAGACTTACAGATTGTGCTTACCAAGCTCACTTGCCTCTGGTACATCACTGAGAGATGTGCTCCAAGTTTTCCCTTGAATTTAAGCAGCATCACAGCACAGTTCTTCACTTCCAGAGATCCAAGTGCCTGTTCCCTTCTGAAATCTAAGAGTCCATGGACCGGTGTAGCAACCTAGGACAGGAGTACAAAAGCGGGGAATTTCTAACGTGGATTCTGTCATTCACACGTACAACATTTAGACTTTTGGTGTTTTCATTTTTAAGTACCAGTATTTACTAAATACTACTTAGCATTTACTTAATATTACTTACTGTTATTTACTAAATGCTGCTGCTATTTATCTTTTTCCAGAAGTATTCACCAAGAGGTAGCTCCTGACTTTCTAGACCTGGTCCCATACCTGGAGGTCATTTGCTTTTACCAACTGTGCGGGACCTCCAGGCTCCCAGCTCACACCCTGCATAACTTTGGATACACACAGGGAAGGAAATCTTCTGTGGCACATCTCCACTGATTTGGGTTGCTCAGAAAGCAGCCAGACCCTTCAAAAACTAACAGATGATAATTAGTAACTAGACCTAGCTCACATGCCAAATTATGTTCCCAAATAATTTCCTAAACCGTGATATTCACTTTTTAATGAGTTGTTAGAAAAGTAAACAAAAACCTCCAAGTGTGAATTCCAAATCAAAGCATTTAATAGAAAAACATATATACCAAGAAATTATTGTCTATTAATAATATTGAGAGAATTAGGTGGTGGAAATTCTTTAAAACCTAAGCCAGAGAACAAGGTGAAGTGACATTACCTCTGGCAAGTTGAGCCAGAAGTATATTTACTTAATAATCCATCTGAATGATGGACAGGACAGTCAATAAAGCAGCAGAAGATTAACAGGGACTGAGTTGGCTAAGGAAAGGCAAGGAGTGATGACACAGCCTGCGAGCAGCCCTGCATCCCCAGCAGGACAGATCTGCGTGCGCAGGAGACCTGAAGGAGCTGCTACTTCCTCCCCTCATGACAGAGCCTATCAGAAATGATCCATAAACAATGCTGTTACAAAAAAGACGCCGGTGGGTTTAAGTGGAGACCATTGCGAGAAGGAAGTAGTAATGTCTCCATATAAACACTAAGTGAAATTTGTCAAGAGGTATATTTATATATATATATTAAGTGTTTATTTTTATAAGTGTTCCTGGCTAGAGACTTACTGCCTCAGCTGCTGCATAAATCAGACAAGAAATACAAAGAATTCATGGTCAAGTATACACTTATGTCATGCCAATACACGCCAGCGCACAAACACATCTACATATGTATATATGACATGTAAAACAAACCAGAAGCATTCTAGACAACCAGCAGACAGTTATCAATCTTGCTGGTTCATTCAGGAAGTGACTGAGCACAGGGACTGTATATATGTAGGAAAACTGATATCTTTTCTTGTCCAGAAAGTAAAAAAAAAAAAAAAAGGAAAAATATTTAAGAACATTTCCAAGTAAATGCTAGGCAATTTCTTTAAACTCAGTTTATTCAAGTTTTTGCTTGGTAGATATTTGTTACTCTGTGTGGTCCTGAGAGCGTTTGAGCCCATTACAGCTCTAGTGAGAGTTAACTCAGGCTAAAATGAATTGTGCTTTTAACTTGGACATCTCCAGTACAGTCTCCAAGAGGATGGTTATTGCATATCAAAGGATATAAATAAGACTATGTGACTAATGAAGCCAGCCTTGTCGTCCAGATGGCGAGGAATGATTGGAAGTTTTCAGAAGAATCCACAGGCAATAATTTGTTCACATAAGTGATCTGACAAACAATTATGAATAAGAAATGAAGTAAAAAAAGTCATATTCTTCTTATGGATATTTTGTAGAACTGGAAAAAAGGATAAATTATTTCAATAAATGAGTTTTTAAGGAACAGTTTGACCAGATGCAGATATAACAAATAGGATGATATACGACCCCATTGGATGGCCATTAAAAAAGCTAGTGGAGGGTAAATAACGTGCTCACTAGTAAGGTAGGGATCATGTGACAAAAATCTTCATAAAAAATTGGTACTTAAAGTGGTGAAAAAGTAATTTGCTACATTTAAGTTGAAATAATGGTGCAATACCAAGCTATATATTGAATAAAAACTTGTCTGTAAGTCTATTTATTTTCTGGTCATGTCCTGCACCAATGTGTATATTTCCAAAGTAAAGCATGAAATGCAGCCCTTCAAACCTAACTTTTATCAAACTAAAAGCATGTTTCAGACTGGAAAACTACACTGCTGTACCTGGAATGAGAGTTAGGGACTGAAAGCTGTCTTATTCCCTATGCTGACCTGTTGCCTTTCTGAGACTGTTTAACACAAAAATGTCATGAAATCTAAAAAGAAACAGTTGGTTAAAAAGAATTGCAGGTTTCTGGCATCACTCAGCCCATGGTAATAAAACAGAAGTTTACAACCAGAACTCACCTGGTATCATTCTGAAGATGGCTTTCAGGAGAAACCTGCAGCTTTAACATCTGCCGTTAGCACAAAGACATGTGATTGTTTCCCAAGCATTTCTTATCATTCTTTTGTTGAACAACACAGAATAAATTGAACAGCTAAACAAGCTGATAGCAGCGATACAAACGTCCTGCCTTTGCTGAGGGATACTGAAATCCTGTGAGGAACCTTTTTATTGACAGACTTGCTCTTCCTTAGGTACATATTTCCACAGCAAAATATTTGTTTGGCAAAAAGTTTTTTTACCTGCATCCATGATGGCATAGGAGAGCCTTAGGAGTCAAATTGTTTTCTTGTCCTAGAAAATTATCCTGAGCATTATCAATGGTTCCTAAGGAAATGAACCTCTTCAGAGTTTCATGACAGAAAACAAAAGAGAGAGAAGCAGGTCTCTGTGATTTAGGCACACATCCTGCTCTGGATCTGCTGTGTTTCCCACATTTAGTCTGAAAGACCTATTCCACTTTGTGTGAATAATTAGGTCTGTATTGGGAAAGAGCAGTGGCTGCTGTACAGCCTGGAGACATATAGCTTGGTGTGTAAAGCACTACATTAGCCTCTGTATTGCTGCATCTTTGCTATGTCAGGTAAGTGTTCTAGTTATGAGACTCTTATTCTGGTTTCTTTCTCCTGTTTGATCTGAAACAACATTTAAGCCAACGGCCATTTTAGTAAATCAGTATTTTCAGATAAAAGACTTAAAAAAAACACCCAACAACTTCCGCTGAAGATGTAATTCCCTGCTACTGAGTAAGAATGTTAGGAAAGCCTATTCTTAGATTCAGTATAAACATATGCTTGCTTTGGGAAGAACTCATGGCAATCCAGACAGTTGGAAAAGAAATCCCTGTTGCCTTTCTTCATTGCTAAGGGAGTAGGGGTAGGCTTGAGCCAAAACTCGAAGCACCAACTTCAAAGTCATGTTTTTAAGGGTCACAAATTCCTGCTTCATAAAGGCAGTCTGAGATTTTAATTAACATGATAGAGTTGCCTCCATCAAACATGTTTACTGTCTTTTGCCTCTCAGATTTTTCTTCTTCTAGAGGTTTGTTGAATCTTAAACTAAGGATAATTCTTATCTTTGAGCCTATATTTTTCAATAAGCCATGTTTATCAAATTCGTCATATGATCTTGAAAGTCAGGCCAAGCCTTTTCAGCTGTATAAATTAAACATGTTTTTCTCCCTGTTAGAATAGCAGAGCAGTGACTGTTCCAAAAAGAATGGTTGCAGCAAGGGAGAAAAAAGTTCAATCTAATCTAAATGTTGTGATTAATACTCTTCTCTTTTCATAGCCAGCTGTGTGACACTTATCCATGTTATACATTTTTTAAAGCTATCAACTGCATAGATTTTTCTTCTAGGAGAATTAATCACATCCCTGAATGCATGGATATAGTTAGAAAAGAATCAGTCCTAACAAGCTCTGAGCATTGGAGTTGTTAGGCTTTGTGGAAGAAAGCCAATCTGGCAAATAAATTCTGTTTAAAAAAAAAAAGCTTGTCATCTCTGCGTCTACAGGAAAATTAATCAGAGGCAGAGCTAAACAGAAAACTAAATGTAAAAGTAAACGATAGGGAGAAGGTAAAGTAACAAATTAATGTAAAAAATTTTACTTTGAATCAATCCCAGAAGAAACGTTCATTGTCGTACTGCAATGAACTAAGACATATATACTCTCTCTACACAAAACATACATATATACTCTCTCTACACAAACTATATACATGCATGTATTCTACTTATAATTACATGTGTATGTATATATATTTGTATATACAAATGCAGATATATACATACATATAATTATACAGATAATATGTATAGTCTGTACAGTATGGAGTTCAGTTCAGGTTCATACTTAACTCCCCCTTTCATCTTTGTTCTTGTGGCAATAAACATCAGAGAAAAGGAATACAAGTGGGATCACAGTCCGAGCGAGACAATCTTCTGAGGAGCAACAGCAGGGATTTCCTGCTATAGTATGTTACTATAAATGCATTAACTGGGAGGACTGAGGAGGTGAATTATTCCTTCCTCTGTAGTTACGTTTTAGGCCTATTTATATATATCCTTCCTCTATATGCAACTCTGTGTACAGCCATGGCTCTGGCACACCTCTAAAACATAGATGGTACCAGATGCAGAGCACATAGACACTAAGAAGTCATCTATTGTACTTCCCTGTTGGATGCTAGAGTGGACCAGAAGAAAGTTCAGAAGTGGTAAGGATGGTAAAGGTGGGTAGGATAGGTAAGCACATCTAGAAAGCTCTTTGAATACATGTAGTGGACAGTTTCTTGAGTAAGGTTATGATATCAAATGTGTAACATCTGATTTTAGAGTGACCATAGGCTGGGGGACCTCTGGGTCTCGAAGCGAATGTGCAGGATAAAGGGAACCAAGTGGCTGCTGGCAGCAGGGGCGAGAAGTGACATTTGCTGGAGCAGCAGCATGCAATGTCTGGCTTGGTAGCCGGCTGTCACCTGGAGAGCCAGCGCTATGCAAAGGACCAAATATGCAAATACAAAGGTGGAGAATTTCCAGATTTCTCACTGAGATATTGATGGAGCTTTGAACTGATAATATGGGCCTCTGCAGCAAATCTTATTATGGAAAAACGTATTTTTAATAAGATTAATTTTAGTAGTAGTAGTAGTAGTAGTAGTAGTAATAATAATAATAATAATAGTAATAATAATGCTTTTTGCTTTCATTCCTCCTCCCTGTCAACCTTAACCCTCCCTCTGATGCAATTAATGAATAGAAAATGCTCTGATAAGCAAAACAAGCTGGTAATCCTTCAGCAATGTACTAACGACACATTCTCTAGAACATTAAGCCCAGCTGAAAAGATCAATTTTGTTAACTGCTGTCCTAACACCAAGGTACAACTGTGTTCAGACCTGTTTCTGGCTCTGCTGCACATAAAAGGTACAGTGAAACTTGTTCGGATAAAGAGCTTGCTGTCTGAGGCCTTATAGAGGCACAGCTGTCAATTAAATCAATTGCTTATCCCTGCACAGAATGATCTGGTTCTTAGCAAGTTATCAACATGAAGAAAAAAAGTTTTAGGTTAGAATAAAACAAACAGTTGGTTAATGAAACTGCTTGTTAATTTTATTTGAGTGGCTGTATTTTATTCTATCTGTGAGAGAAATGTAAGCACTAAAATACTGCAAGACAAAAGTAGTCCCATGCAAATTTCATAAGAAATCTTTACTTCATAAAATTTCTCCATCTGCAAAGTAAAGCATGGAGTCTTCAAAGAGCACCCATATTGTGCTTTTGGCTTGACCTCTGGTTAATTTGCTGAGCAGATCATATGATGTTGTTGCAGCTCTATAGCATGATAAGGAGCTGTCTTCACTTAAGTATCAAATTCTAGGGACCACTTTAGGGTATAAAAGGCCCCAGTAAACAGGCATTTTTGGATTGCTTCCGTCTGCATACAAGACACTATCGAAGCTCTTCATGCATCATTTAAACTCCCTCCAAGCTGGCAAAGCTCTGTTAATTTTCCTAATTCAGCCACATACTCAGAAATGTTCATCTTCTTTTTATTAAAACAGAAATGCTCTTCAAATCAGCAGTCACTTTGGGGACAGGTGATTTTGCAGGTTTTTTTCCACATTATCAGTAAATGTTTTGTCTGCTGGTTTAACAAAGGCTTTTGGTCTGCATAGCAAGTTGTAGGTTTTTTCCCCCCTTGCACTCAGGAAAATACAACCTTTATCTCACCAGTATTAGAGATGGTTCAGGCTTTTCACCAAGATATAGATACTATTGACCTATCAGGCAGGTCCATTTTCCCTCTACAACAGGCATTTTTAATCCCTTCACTGTTTTCCTCTCTTCTTTCGGTAGGAGTTTCATTGGGTCTGTCACTGCATTTGGGATTTATGCCCATTTATTGCCAAACATTCCAGCTTTTATGTCTGGCACAAAGCCAGGACATAAAAACTATGCAGGCACTTTTAGATTCTAATTTTCTGGATATATTAAATATCGTGAAAGACTAAGTTATATTCTTAGAACTGTGATCATTATTTTCTGATTCCTTCTAAAACACAGAATAAGGTCAACACCTACTTGCATGGAAGTGGTTTGAAGCGATACAAGCTTCTTCCTATACCCTGTAGGAAATGTTTAACCTCTAATTTCCAGCGGAAAGAAACAGGTATGAATTCATCATGGAAGATAGGGTATTTTCTTGTCTACTTATTGCCCCTGTACATCATTATAAACACAGATTAAAAAGCATGAAATTTAAGAAATTAATGAAAGAGTTATAAATGTGCTTTTTTGTTGATCTGAACTTTTTCTGCTCTCCTTATGTCTTCCATGCTCTTGTTTTTGAGTCCTAATTGCTCAGATGAAGTAACAGACATATTAAAGACACTATGGCCTGACAAAAATATTTAACATTGCTTAAACTTTTAAAAATGCTGCTTCTGTTAATTGATCAGGACAGAGAAATATGTGGGAACAAATTAGTGGCATCAATTCACAAACTAGAAAATGTTTCTTCCTCTAAAGATTGTGATTTTCATAAATGGGCGTGTGTGCTGAAAGACTTCTTATTCTTTTCTTTTGAAAGTCACAGTGTGTCAGGGTACCTGGAATGGCTGCATTTAACCATGACTGAACAAAAAGGAAGAATGACAAAAGGTGCTTTATGATTCAGTCCAACCCAATCTATGTATTTCTAATGCAAATGGAAGCCATTCAGGAAAGTATATTGTTAAAAAGCTTTTTTGAAAGCTTTCTTATCTGCGGAGATGGATCTTTTTTATTGTTGGTGCTTTGGTTTTGGGGTTTTTTTTTTGTAATTTCTAGTAGACTGGTAAGAGAGTTTATATTACTTACTAAAAGCCAAGCGCTGGTGAATTATGGGTGTAGTCACATCAAGTATCCATTTTTCTGTGCTGATTCTTTGTCTTTAATATCTCACGTGAGTGCTCTTTGATTTGTAATATGGAATTTCTCTTTGAAAAATAAATTATCCTTCAATTGTAAGGCTTAACTTTTTCAAATTTACAAGCTCTACAAGAAGTGCCGTCACTTGTCTAGTAAGCTTTCATGACATGCAAAATTATTTCCAAATAAGCTTGTGCTGTCAGAAACAAAGAGAATAAAAAGTCCCAAGTTCATCGGCTATAATATATCAAAGCTTCATATTACAGGTAAAGGTTGATAGATAACTCTCTCCGGTCCTTCTCAAAGATGCTCCCCTTGTAGATGCTCAAAAAAAACCCTTCAGAAAACCCCTTTTTAAACCTCAGAGATTCTGAGGAGAAAGTAGGACTTGAAAGACAATGCCTGGTTACAAAAACTGTTTACAACTCAATCCAGTCTGTATAATGCACCAGAATATTCTGACAGAGTCTTAAGGGCTCAAGATCTTGTGGCGTGTTTTCTGTCACGAAGTCAGTGCCAATTAAACACAGTCAAGGCAGAGCTTCTCAAAAAAGCAGGCAAAATGGAGAGCCAAAAGCATGTGCAAGAAGTGCTGGGGAAAGAGGAGCAGTGAGCCATGCTTGCTTTTGAAGGGGGCTTTGCTTTTCAGTGGGACAGCATGTACAAACAGGCAGGGCGCTCATGGTTGTTTCTCTTTGGTGCCAAGGCACTGGCAGTCTAGAACCTTACAGGTACTTTTGTGTTCCTGAATACCGATTATCTGGTATTGCATTCCTGTCCTTTTTTGCCCCTCATCCCAGAAGATCTTTGTCCATCCAGGTATGCTTGCTGATGGGAAAGACCCTTGGAGGACATGCGTATAGCCAGTGCCAGCTCTCAGGAGCGTCAGCGAGGTCCCTCCTCACCCAGTTCCCCCTCGGCCTGGCCCTCCTACCAGCAGGTTTCCTCTGCTGTATTTACCAGGCAGGTGAGAAGGCTTTCACAACTAAACTACTTCAGACAATTTGAGAAATAACTACTTTCTCGTTTTGAATCATTTCAGATACTGACCAGTCACCTTCCTCTTTCTCAAAACCCACCATTTCTTTTTGTTTGAGTACACTGTGGATACAAGATATGTAGATATGCCATAACAGAAGTGAAGTCAATGTAAACTTTGGATATAATTTAGAACCAGACAGTTGAAGGACTGGCCCAAGACTGAGGAATAAAATGCCATGTAGACTAAGTATGAATTAAAGCCACAACCTTTGCTAGTTTCTTTTTTTTAAAAGGAACATATACTTTTGTGTCCTTCCTTTTAACAGACATCACAAATAACACTGCAGAGTTTTGTATGAAAATGGCTTTATATATGAAAGAACAGCACGTACCACATGATTTTATTTATATGATGAAGATGGAAGAAAGATCTACAGTGTTTATCTGGCTAAATGTGTTTCCAAAAGATGGCTAGATAATGTAGTTGTTTTAGGAAGGCTATATAAGAAATTGAAGAGATTAAATTACAGCAAGATAATTTCTGATATTCCTAATTACTGATATCCTGAATTAATTTTATTGCTAAAAATATTAATTAAATAAGAACAAGAAAGCATTCCTGTCTTCCCCTTTGTCTTTTATGGATAGGATAATAATGTAGGATAAAAATGAAAGAAGTTTAGACTGTCACTTGAAAACAACAGTGGACAGCAAGCAGCCTGTACTAATAGCATAGAGGTGTAAAGAAAGATGAAATTTTAAAAAAAATCTGGGAACAGTTAAAGTGCAGGAAACAGTGTGTCATTGTTTTACAGAGGGTTTTTTTCCTGATTAATTTTCTGATTTTTTAAAATTTCAAATCTATTTTCTATCTTCTCTTTCTGAAGTCAGAAGAGTTATGAATACTTCTCTTGTTCATTTTGCAAGACTTGACAGAGCTGTCTGAATTTTTTTACCATGCAAGTCACTGTCTTAAAAGTGACTTTCCCTTTGCTAAATTCTTATTAAGAAATCCTTGAATAGTACCATTTCTTGTTTTCACTTCTCATGCTTATCAAGACAAATGTTTTTGATTACTGCGAAACCCGGCTTTCTTGCAACTGTTCAACAATTGTACTATCAGTCATTTTACTATCAGTCTTTATACCTCATCAGTTAAAATACGATTTGTCCTCACGATGTAATTTCCTGGAGTTTCTCTGCAGAGTTTGTACAGAATTAAATTAATGAGTTCTGCTTGCTAAAAGAAAACACTATATCCACAGCTCCATTTATTTGATGAATCCAACCAAATACCACTCAGCAATTTGACTTGACTAAATGGTTTCTGACAAGATCTTGGGAGTTACAATGAAAGAAGCGCTTAGCATGCTGTTGTATCTTCTATCCAGTGCCTGTAAGGTGATGGCAAATGTTTGGCTTTTTAACACTCTGTGTTAATTTTAATAATTCCAATGTGGTCAAGAACATTAAAAAGTTATTTTCCACATATGCTTCTCACTTTCACTAGGCATTTAAAATAAAATTGACTTCATCAGTCAATCTCAAAAAAGGGCATTCATATATCAAATGATAAAATATCTATGCACACAGTATATGTTTTTCTCAGCCTTGCGGTTCTTGTCATTAATTCTTACATGAAACTTCAGAACATTAGGTCATTTAAATACCTTGAGTATATTGGTCTCCAATCACCTGCCAAGTGGATTACACTAGCGTGTAAGTGTACAGCCTGTGCACAGGTTGTATTATTTATCATAATACCAGCGAGAATTATTACAATGCATATGGCCAAGCAAGGTTTCTTGGTTTAACTAGCACTCTACTACTAAGTAATGAGTGTATCAGCATTGTGTATTTTCCTGTATTTCAAATTTCTGGGTTTTTTTTCAGCAATGGAAGTCAGCCTTCTGTATAAACCTGACTTTTTCCTTCTAGCATTTGGAGCACAGTACATCACTCCTGAGGGACAGAAGAATCTTTTGGAGAACTACTGCTTTCCAAACATGACCCACGGAAGGAAGCTCATCTCCTAAAATCGCTCTGCTCTTCCTTTTCCATGACACGATATTCAGTTCTCATTGTGGGACTGCAAGCTGAGCTACCTCACCCCAGGCAGCTTTGGATACATTTATACAAATGATCAAATCTGTGAAGTCATTTAATGAAAAGGCTTTTGAAAATAATCCACTGGAATGAAAATGTTACTCTCCACATAATACAGAGTTTGCTATATGATCAAGCAATTATTTTGCTTCAGACTTCGCAGGTGATTTCCAAGAAACTCCTGCTGCCACACTTTGGCAAGGTTTTATTTAAAGATTTGCTGAAATTTTTTTTTGCCTTCATAAAAATCAGAGTTGGAGATGTCCTGCCTGCTTTCACATGCATGGATCAAGGGTGGATAGGCAAATGGCTTCTTGCACATTGGCATTTTATTTGGCACATGCGCTGAAAAATCTCTAAATAAATGGAAAGATGGTTGTGCAGACTTCGTGTATTGCATGGAAACTTTCTGCCTTGGAAGAAGTATTGTGACCACCTGTGAGAGAACACTTCTGAGAGCTTTGGATTTGTAAAACAATTGATAAAGCAGTTTCCTGATGGACCTCCCCAGTCCTTGGGGCTTTTGTAACCAACCATTATACATAGATTTCTGTTCCCATTTTTCTCGTCTTCCAGCTCACTAAAATTCGCCCACCACCTTTCATCAGTTCATTCTTTGTTTTTCACGTGGGCACACATAGCTGTTTCAAATATATAATTCCATAAAGTTCTTTATCCCCTTCATAACAGCTTATATCTCTGGAAGGAACAATTCAGTGATATACCTTGCATACGCACTAGCGTAGACACCGTAGTGATATCTTTGTGCTATCCAAGCAAAACCAGAAAATGTCATGTACTCATTTGTGTGTTGTATGTTGAAGCTGGAGGGACCACAAAACTTCCCATTTCAGAACAGAGAAATAGAGCACACCGAGTTTTCAAGCAGCTGCCGTTGCAGGAAGTGATAGCATTTGCTGTCGTTTGGAATAGTTACGCTCAATACGAAGGATGGTGCAAATCCAGTGATTAAATTACCTTTTCTGGAAATAGGCTCTTTTGCTGAAGCAAAAAGATTTTGTGGAGACCTGTTGCTTTCAGCTAAGTGTTTTGGGGAGATGAGAGAGACAGAATGAATCCAAATCCAAATCTTACACTTCCCTTTCCTTTCTCCTGCCTGCTTAGGTTCTTCTCTTGTTACTATTGACTATTCATCCTCTGCTGCTCAAACCCTTCTGAGGTCTTGGTCTCTCACCTTTCTGGTACCACCTCTGCCCTTGCAAGCTTCCGTGGGGAAGCAGCAAGTCTCCAAAGTAAAGTAAGATGTCTAAGTACTCCAAGACTTTCCCATTAATTTTAACTCACTGTAACATAGCGCAAAGATATCTCTTTGCACAGAACTGCTAACGAACTGTTAAAAAAATTGACCTTTCAGGTCCACCGGGCTGCAAGTAACTGGGAATTCACTACACATGTTCAGCCCCTCTTGTTCGGGCATTACTATCACAGACAAAATGATGTCCCACAGGCCAGTATTAAAAGAGTTTCATTAGTACTCAATACGGTTAGGAACAAAATCCTATTGATTTATGCAAAAAATATCCATAGTTTCCTAAAGCCTTCGGGGTCTTTTATTTGTCTTTTTAAAAAAACAGAAGCTGGAAAATGGCAGCCTTTACTGTTTTTACTACGTTACTTTACAGCACTGATATTAAGAGTTATGAATAAATAGTAGAGAGGAAATATAGGAATATAGGAATACAGGATTTAGAATAATCTCTACGTACAGCAAAATATCATCTCTCCAGTGGTTGCAGTCGTCTAGGTGTTATTTAGTTTTATTTCTCTCACTGATTTTATCCAGAACATGCAGTATGGGATTTCCTACTATGAAATGGCAGCAATGTTTTTTCATTCCATCTTACACTGTGTTTAAATCACTTGATTTAATAGTTGCTATACTAATATTTCTAATTTTCTGCAGCAAATTAGATTAGATTGGATTTGAGGCAAGTATATTTACTTATTTTGCAATAAGGCCAGACCCTTAGTCCTACAAAAATCTCTCTCTGCCAGTGTAATATAGCCTAGTAAATCATCCCTATGACAACTCTAGCTTTGTTTCTGTGGAACAGACAGTGTTTCAGGGTTTTCTGTCAATCACAAGAGCATCTGTTTTTCCTTGTGGATATTTCCATCCACAATTCAGAGGGTGTGTGTTCAGAGATAACGGCTGATCTAATTTCATACAGGAAAATAAATGCATTCAGATAAGGTGAGAGGGGAGTAATTGAGTTAAAATCTGTCTGGTTTGCGACAGCAGAGATCAGATATACTCTTCATACATTTTGCTAAAATTGCCATTAATAACCAGGGATGAGTGAGAAATGGACTTTATCTTACTCTTCTCTGAACGATTCTTCAAGCCAATGATTTTCACTGCTAATTACCTAACAAGAGTAGGTGTAAGTTCCTTTGTGGTATAGCGGCATCCTTCACAGAAAGTAACATAAGTGCACTTCTGTGAGGTCCAATAAATTGTTCAAATGAAAAAGACGCTGTGGGTTTCTGTATTGTTGTTTTTCTGTGATTTGGAAGTGGATGGAATCTATTTTCAGATATGTTTTTCTCACTGACACTAACACTGCAAGGTGAGAAGCATGCTAGATTTCCTTTTTTTTTTTCTCTCAAGATCCTGAGGATCACAATATGCAATTTACACTTTTTATATTAGTTATTCAAATCTTCCTAACTCTGTGCACTTTACGTCCCTTTGCTTCAACCAATGGTTCACAAAATTCTGCAATTAATAACATCAGGCTATACTTGATGATTTAGTTCTGTTACCAACTCCAGTACCTGCAGGGTAGCAGATGGGTGTGCCTCTCTGGATACCACTGTGCTAACGACTTGTGCTAGCAAAAAAACAGAGCCCAAGATCCCTTGCTCTTTTAATTGGATTGAACAAGACATCTGTGTTTGTCTGACCACTTTTTTCAGGTAGAAGGCCAGCATAATGTACAACCACTCTAAAAATGCCAGCCCCCAATGGAGAGGATGCCCTTCAAGCAGTGGTGAGCAGAGCAGTGAGAGGTTTTTGTCTGAACCTGTCCATGCCACTTGGCACAGATGGTGTGATGGAGTGAGAAGGTGCACAGAGGAGCGATAAGGGCAGGGCCACTGTATACCACATTATGGAGCGTGCAGCAATAAGATTCTGCTGGATTAGGACCTCTTAGTGAAAGATTAGCCTTTAGTCAGAGAGTAAAGTCTCATTAAGCCTTGCATATCCAACCTGCTCCCATGTATGTTGTTCTGATTCCAGTAAAGGCTGCACTTAGAATCCCTTTTCAGCATCTGCCTCCAGCAAAACAGAGTTCCCAATGCCTCAGCTCATCTTTTGCCACGTTTTTCTGCAACATATACAGGCTACAGTGTAATTTATTGGAACTAACCTGAACTAACCTTAAGCAAGTTAGCTTAGAGCCAACTTCTCAGCAGGGGAAATTAATTCCCACAGACCTCTAAGTACACTTAGCAGGTTGATTTTGGTACCAATGTTATTTGCATATAACTATTGTTTTCCCATGGGATACAAGCTGATATACTAGGTGTAGGAAATCCCTAAACTGCAGATTTCTGGAAGCTGTAGAGGATTCAAAGAGAAGTGCCGTATGTACTTAACATGTTCTTTGCCCTTCTTGTGGCACCCAATGATTATTCGTAGGGCCACTTAAAAGAAAAGATACTGGGCCAGATGGGCCAGGATGGCCATTCCTATGTCAGGTGGAGTGCCAATCTGTTCTTCATTGCAGTATCAATGATCCCTTTCCTTCTGCTTTACAGGCTCCCTTTAAATCATTTTTCAGAGGTCATACCCTGAGTCAAAGTAGAGCTGAGAATAGATACAAAGTCTTTGAACTTCAGTCTGTACCTAATAACAGACTTCTTTTCCTGAAATAATGTCACATTTGAGACTTGGAGGAAATTTTCCTTCTTTGTATTTGTCACACAAAATATCCCTGCCCATTCAGTTTCTGTTATTTTTCTCAAGAGAAAATTATTATTACTTTCAAGTGTAGCTTTATAAATTTGTTCCATTTGTTAAGCTATATGAGAACCTGCAAGGGATGATGGAAATATTAATATACACTAGGAATATTTAAATGTACCTACAGGTCTAACGATAAGTGCATTTGCATTATTGTGTTTCTTTTCTAACAATACAAAAATTTTATCACCAAAACCTTCACTTGGCAGAGTCTGAATACGGATTCTCTGTATGAGAACATTAGCCCTAAGGGCCTCAAACAAACCCAAGATACATTTGGACCACAATAAATGTTGACTTCCTTCACTCATCTCTACATCCATCTTGATATGCTTTAGCAAATGGCAGACAGTCTATATGAAAACAACTCGACATTTTTCGGTTTTCTGCCATGTTTTCCACTGGTCATTAAAAAAAAAGTCATTTTTCTTCAGGGGTTTTTGCTTGTTTGTTTCTGGAAAGTTAAAGTTGAATCTATTTCTACTTATGGGCTCAAATTTTAAGCTAATTATTTCCCATTTCACCCTAAGTAAGAGGGAGTTCTGCCACTTATTTTTCTGAGTTTTATTTTATGATCTAAAGGCATTCTTCATTAATATGTACGAACAGTAAGATTTTCAGAAACACTTCACACTGGCCTGACATTGCTACTATAGATTTCTGATATTTAGACTTTTTTTTTAAAAATGCATACATATGTATTATTTTTGGCCACAATGTCAAAATATTTAAGAAAACCCTTTTACTCTAATATTTTGCACTTCTACAAGTGGATGTAGTTTCTTTATAATAATGCCATCAGACTAGTTTAGTGACCTCATACCAGTTTACACTATGAATGGGCTAAATCAATTGACTCCATACCTAGCTAGTATTAGCAATAACCAAAGGAAGTTATGGTTATGTAGCTTCCTGAATCCTCTTGGATGATATACCCTTTCCTCCTTTCCAGGCCCATACTGAACATTTAACTATATTTTCCAAAGGCTCCTTACTGTTTTACCTTGCTGCTTCCACTTAACTATGCTGTGGTAGATCCATTGGCACCAGGTGAATTTTAATTCTTTCTTTGACAGCTTATCTACTCAGAAGTCATTTCAAAGCCTTTTAACACTACCTCTTCATTTCAATCCCTGTCCCTGCCACCAGCCCCTCTGGTAATCTGTCCCTGAGTCACGACCCCCTCAGCTTCTTCTGTGAAGTGTGAAACAAAGAAATGAACCCAGGCTTCCAGTGATATCAACTTTATCTCTGTCATTAATGTGTTTTTCATAACCTCTTGGCCCCCCATCCTCACTGATGTGGGCCTGAATCTTTGCTACTTATACTGCTAACATGCTCCTTGTTGCTTGCCTTTTGTATTTCCTTTGCTGTATTTACGCACTTTTTCTACCTTAGCTCCTTATCAGGTTTTTACACGGGTTTAGCTTCTATCTTTGTATACCTTTTCAATTCTGCTTCCCATTTTTAATTTTCTCTAAGCTGCTTTCTCCTCTTATAAATCACCTTGCTAAGCTCTTTACTGAGCTGCAGAAATCTTTCCTTAGTCATCTTTTCTCTCATGTGGCCTCCTATCTAAACAGCAGCTCCTCGGCTGTGATGGCCACCAGCAGAGCAGTGGAAGACTTTGTACATAATCTGGAGAGGTGGGTTTTACAAGGTACATGCATGTGGTTTATCATACCTGGCTGCGGTGTGACTGGGCAGACTGGCTTTGCAGGCAGGCTTTGTCCTGAGGAATTACATTATGAGACTATGGAAGTTCAGCTGCATTGAGAAGCTTGGTGCCTTACTGTGAAGCACAGAAGATAAACCTGCCTCCCCTAAAGTTTAGCAAGCAAGAGGAAAAATTCAAATTCAGAGAGGCTTTAATTCTATGTTTATGGGTTAAAAATGGCCAAGAATGGGGAACTTGAATTCCCACAGAGTCTGCGAACAGCCCATCTCCAGCATGGCTTGTTGTGAGACATGGTAGGTGGGTTCAAACAAGAGGCAAATGCTATTGTGGGGTTTCCATTGTTTTGACAAGGAAGGCTGGAGCCAAAAATTTCCTCAGGAGCAGCTGGGGAGAGAAGGGCAGGGGCTGTTTAGCTACACCTTCTGTGTTGCTGGCACTGCATTCACCTACGCAATAAAGTTTCTGGGTTTTATGCTAACTTACTAGAAGTTTCCTCCTCAGCTTCAACCTGCTGTGCAGGCTTGGACAAGTTATATTCTAATATAAGTGATATAGTGAGCAGATCAACAGATTTGTATTTTTTATCTTTAATTACCTGATATTTCCCTTGGTATCTTCTCCTGTTAGGGAGATTTCTGTTTAAAATAAAAGCTGATGCCAGCCTGACAGGAAAGAAGCCAAATGAATTCATAAAATCTCAGGCATCCTGCTGATCAGATTCCAGTGCTATTCAGCTCCTGCAATCTGTAACACTACCAACACACTTTAAAGACCAGCAGGTAACTTTTCACCATTTTTGACAAGCTCCAGTTTTGGAAAAAAACTTGGCTCCTGGTGGATTGAGAAGTTATTTTGACAAATCTAGAACTTCCCCACACTTCATATGTGACAAATTTAGAGCAAGAACAAAAGGTGAATGGTAGGGTGCTATTTTACTTCCTTGGTTAGACTCAGTGTATTCGGTCTTCTCCCATATCTGGGTCATGTTGCTTATGCAAGTACAATCAGTCACCATGGCCTTCTTATTTAACCTTTCTTGATCTTTAATCTTCACAACACTAAGATTATTAATCTTAATAATCTCTACTCTTTAAGTATTGCTGTAATGCAGTTCAATATACTGTGAAAAAACTGGGACAGACAAAGCTTTCACTAAATGAAAGAGACTAATTATGAAAAATAGAAATGCCAAGCCTGAGGAAGAGAGAATGGAGACTGAATGGAGGAAGGAATAAGGAAAGGGGAAAAAATCTGCATCAGTGGAGAATGTGGCCTTTCCTGTTTTTTTTTAGCCCCTCTTTGGTTTAGATTCATGGCAAAAGCCCCATACTATGATTAGTAAGAGGGATAGAACTTCTAAAAAACTAGTAATATTTGTAGTCCCCTTCCTGGTGGTTGCTTTTTTTTCTTTTTTTTTTTTTTCCCTTCCTTTTTTTTTTTAATTTGCACACATCTGGGCAATTAAAGCCCTATTATGTGAGTATATTATCCCTTGGGCTGTTAGTGCTTCAGCATGGGAGGAAATATATATGTTTCTTTATTGACTTATTGAAAGATATCCATGGGATTGCGGATGCATGAGACCCTGTGCCAGTGGGGACAAAGGGGCAGAGGCACCACGCCTTGGCCCCAGTGTTATGGGTCATGCTGCTCAGCAGAAAAAACCTCTTCCCTGCTCAAAGTAAACACAAGAAGAAACACAAGAATGAAACCCTCAGACAAAAAATGACCCTTCTATTCTCTCACTCCCATCTGTTGCTTCTTTATCTTTCCTTTGCTTTTCTCTAGTGCTGATGCTGGCAGACACAGCGGGATGGAAAAAAATTAATCTTCACACACTAAAATATGTTTTCTCAGAGTGAAATCTGTGATTTGAAAACCAGCTTGACTTAAAAAATCCCCAAACCCACATACCCAGGAGGTTTTCACAGTTGTCTGATCTATTTTTCAAATGTTTACTAACCCACCATTCCTTTCTCCCCATCTTTCTAACAAAAAGGACCCCTGTCAGCAGCTAGGCAATAATGAATGGGTCTGTGTGAAAAACAAACCTCTCTATAAAGTGGTCCACTGACAATCAGGTATCTTTCCTAGGCACAGCTGTGTGGTCAGCTTGGTTAACTGAGTGCCTTATTTGGATCATAGATTTTGCATTCATTTATACATAACATTCCTCCTAAAAAATGTCATGTTTAATTTTTAGTATATTTTAAATTGTAGTTGATTTCTTATTTTACGTGGTTGGGTACTTATTCCATGACTATGTAGCCATTGTGTTCCTCTTAGACTCCCTTGGCTTGGACATCTACTTTTTTTTAATTGCCAATATTATGGCAATATTATTCAATTTTATTTTTCTGTGCTGCTAATTTTCAGTCTCCTGAGCTGATTATGATATATGCAGAAAAGTTATGATTTTCCATGTTGTTGATACTGATCCCTAAAGTGTTTTTCCAGAATACTTACTTGCTGTGACTGTAGACTTTTTTGTTAACATTTGCATACTGTGTGTTCTGCCCTAATAACTTTTGAACTACTTGGATAATTTCAGTTAAATTTGGCAAAGAGAGAGCATTTTCAAGCATATCAAATTCCTATTAGTTTAATGAAAATAGAGTATCCAGAACCTATTAGGACTGCTATTGAGGAAGAGTGAATTAATTCATGTTAGAGGGAGATTATAGAAACCTTGCGTCTTCAGAAAAATATAATACAGATCCATAGGAAATGAAGCTATTCACTGAGCTACCCATTTTTCTCATCACAGCCAACATTATTAGGCACTGTTATTGTTTGTGCATCTCATGTTTCACACAATAACTCTTATCTACCAAGTAGGATATAAAAATGCATCAGTAGGCAAAAAAGAGAATTTTTTATCCTCCAGACTTCACAACATCCAGCCACTGGACAATACGATATCTGTAATAAAGTAGTTACATCTGTAAAAAGGGCCAATTTAATCTTCTTTCACATATTGGCCTTGGGACAACATTTACTCTTAAAAGCTGCTAAAGCCCTTAATTAGCCACAGCCACACAGTGTTGCAACTGGATTCAAACTGAATATTAGCATGAGTGACATGGTTCTGCTGAGCAGTGCATTAATATCTGCATACCAAAAAGTGCTGTATGTCCTTCCTTGGCAGTCTGCCTCTCATGGGGTAACAAGGAAAGCAGCTCCTTAACATCGGATATTCTGAGCAGACACTTTTTCTTTCACATGTTTACTTCAATATCTACCCTTCAACCACCTTCCCTAGCAAAATTTTCTGTAATAGATGCATTAAACCAGCAACGATACCACCTAATCCATTTCTTTTTAATTGACTTTTTCCAAGAGTTTTCAGTTTCCCATATAGTAAGTCCCTTATTCAGCCGCCTACAGACTCACATTTTGTTATCAGCATGCTATTCGTAAGCATGTACTGAGGAATAGTTGTAAACTGTTGGGTTATGTGTTCAGTATTGCCTTGGATCTTATAGGTACATCTTCGTTTTAGACTGCCTGACAGTAACCCACCACTTCCTTGACAATTGGATTTTGAATGTCCGGGGACTGCCTAATTGGTACCTAGCTGTGAGCAAATGACATCATTAAAAAAATACAGCTGTTTTTGTATAACTCTGCTTATACTTTTACTAGCAGGGAATGCCTGAAAAGCTAGAGAATATTAAAATAGATAGCTGATATAATAAAAAGTGGGACTAATACATTTTTGTATTCACTTCTCATTCGAGAGGAGCTGTGAATGAAATTCTTCTGGGTTAATGGGAGTGATTTTAAATTTTGAAAATTATTTGAATTTGGCTTGGTTCAATCAGCTGTTATTTATCTAATAATTTCATTGTGAGCATAAAAATGTATGCTCAGACTAATACTACACTAATGCATTTCTGATTACTGTCTTCTTTTAAGTAGATATGTTTATTCTGCATTTTGAATTTTACTTGTGCAGCACTTCAAGTGTGCACACTGAAAGCACATAGGAGTTTTCTGCTTTAGGAGCTCATAACCAACTGCCACTGGACACAGCACTTTCCTGCAGAGGCTGGTGCTGTGCATTTCAAGGAGGAACTTGGAGGCGACTTGGGGAGTTTGGCAAGTGAGAAATGAAAGGCTGTTTTAAGTGTAGGAAGAAGCACTAAAGAAGTTGCCATGTCAGTGCAGGGCAAGGAGATGAAGAGGTCAATTAAAAAAGTGGACTGGGAAAAATGAAAAATTGTAAGAAAGGAGAGCAGAAATGAAGATGGGGGTAAATTTGATCAGGGTCTTGAAGGCAAGTGTACAAAGACATTTGTCAGGAAAACCTTGGTATGATATCAGATGTTGAACTTTCTGCTTGTTCACAGAAATGGGTTGCTTCCCTTTTTTGCTTAGATAAAAGGGAGGTTGATGCACCAGGATAGATACAGAGGATTTAAGTTTCATTTGAGAGGTCCCAAATTAGAAAGCAGAGGAGCAACCAAGCCAGGGGAGAAAGCTGCAGACGGAACATTATATTCAATCTCTGCTAACAAAATCACATCTCTGAAATATGGTTTACTCTTTTCTTGTTTGTTGCTTTTAACTAGGATTTGGTTTAGTATTGGATCAAGAGTAGTCATCTGTTTGCAGGGATGTTAAGGGATGGAAACAGAATAAAGAGTTGAAGAAATTATTCCTTTACTTATGTCTTTTACTTGGCATCGTTTCTACTCCTTCTTATTTTAATTTCCTGTTACACCTGTTTAACTTACTATGCCATCTACAAAAAGAGACATTAATTTTATGAGCCTACCCAAACAAAAACCATGAGATGTCTGCATAATGCTACGTGAAGCTCTTGTGACAGATGCAAGAATACAGATGCAGTATACAGCATACAACCCAACTTTGTTACTCAGTTGTTATTTCCCAATTTGTTTTGTGTGTACATAAAGCAGAGTCTTTAAGTATATCTGAACTGAAAAACTTGAAAGTCAGTAAAAGTCGTAAAAAATGTTTGTGGTATAGCGCATTGCCTAGACACAACTTTTTAAGCAGATGTACTGATCATTAGGACTGGGTTATGATGAGCTACAAACTTTTCAACTTTTCAAAATAAAAACATCATGGCTAATGTTATGCAAATTACAACAAAGCTGAGTAACTTTCAGTACCATCAAGGGCTTCTGCTTGTAAATGGAAACATCTGTGAAACTAAATTGACAGAAGTTTTTTTTTTTTTAGAAAGCAAACGTGTTCCACTTGCACTAGAAGGTAGCAAAAAAAAAAAAAAAAAGGAAAAAAAGGAAACCAAAAAACTAAGGAAGCAGCTAAACTATGAATACCTGCAGCACTCCCCCATGCAGAGGTCAACTAGCCCCAGACTCCAGTCTTTTGAGTAAGACTGGAGTTTTCAAAGTTTCAGTGGTTCGGATGTTTTTCCGCTCAGTTATAGTCCATGACTTGCAAAGACATCAGCTTATGTAACTGTCTTCTCTGAACTGGGCTCATTCAGAGAAATGTTTTTCTTAAGAGGGTTTCCTCTCTTTTGTCCACCTGCGTCATTCAAATGGACTTCGGCCACTGATTGAAACAGTGCCAAACAGTATAAGGTCAAGCATTTTTAAGAATATTTAAGGGGATTTTTGAAATATATCAAGAAGAGAATTTTTTATGCCATACAAGTCTTTTTTATTTTTCCTTCTGGTCTCTGATGATGTGAAAAAGTGGAGACAGACATTGAAGAGATATGTATTTTTAAACTCAGAATGATTCACACTGTCCTCTGTATTTTGTGTCTCAGATCAATTCTTGTTTTATCTCGCTATATATTTTAATCTTGAACTAGCTCCCATCTACATTTTGTTGTGCTGTACTTTTTTTATTGGCATATTGTTAGTGAATGGAAAAAGGAAAGTCTTAAGCAAAGACTTCATCATATTTTTGATAGCAGTACCCATTCCACAAAGTATTTCCTTCTGATGCAGAGGCCATGATAAAAAAGGCA
>WEKW01031069.1:76858-114523 GCA_013389905.1 Sula dactylatra
ATAGCCAGAATGAAAATCCCATCCTGAAATTGTCATACTTTTCATACATTGTAGCAGGTAACTAACTGTAATCAGTCCCAAACAGTTAGGGCATTCAGCACAGTCTTGCTGTGGGGTGAGATTCCTTCTTCTGTTGCCAAGACAACTCAATAGTTGCTAATGGTGTAAGTTTATTTGGCAGCCCTGCTTTAGACCACACTGTGGATATTAATGGAGGGCCTTCAGGCATTCATAAAACATTTAAAATTTTTATTTTTGCCATTTTTTAAAGCAGGCATTATATACACATAGGTATAAAATGAACACTGCTGTCCATGGAAAATTAACAGCACTGTAAAAGAAAGAAAATGATGGTAATAAAAATAAGTGTATAGATCAAGTGAAAGATGGAGTCCAGACCAGAGCCTCCCAGAAAGGCAAGAAAGTACTCTGTCTTCATGCTTTTTCTTTGTGTGGACTCTCAATTGCTGGGACACTGACTTTAGTATTCAACCTGAGGATTGTGTTAACACTGTTGTTTCCTCACCAAGCAATATCCTGGAAATATTCAACCCAAGAACAGAGGATAGAAATTCAATGCTGATAGTGATCATGGACACTTGCAAAAAATCAGACTCAGCAGCTTGTATGTGTCCAGCAGAATAAGCAGGCCAGTCTCACAAATGGTTTTAAGATTTCAAGTGCCAAAGCCCACTTTTCATGTTTACCAACTCAAAATAAGCCAGCAAAAACACAGCAACATCACATCCTCAGTAATGGACTAAAGAAACACATTCTAGCAAAGAAGAGGTAAGTCATATTGTGGAGGGAAAGAATACATCCTACAAGGACTGACAATACCAGTGCACTATAGCACTTTCTTACAGTAAACAGAGTGAAAGCTGAAACACATTGTAGGGTCTTAACACAAAATCAAATGTAACACATCTTTGTTTTGACAGGCAACTTAAATTAAAGCAAGGTCTACAAATGCATTAGAGAATACGTGTTTTAACTCTACTTCTTTTAAAACAAGCTTTCAGCTGCCAACAAACGCTAAGGTTGGAAACATCTGAAGGAGAATGGCTCTGTCCATATGTATTTCTTATTATTACAGGTGGTTCCAGTAGCTAGGTAACCAGGAACATGTCCCTTTAGCAAGTTAGCCTTTGAACACTTCCTTTCTTTTAAGTATGGAAAAGGTAAGAAATAGATGGCTGTACCAAAGAGGCACATGCATGACTTTTTCTCCTCACTGGTGAATGTGGACCTGCAATAAAACCGCACCATTTGACGGCTCCAGAAGCCACTGAAACTTGCTTTGTTCTATTGTTGGACCACTTTGGAAGTCTGCTCGGGAAAGTCCTTCGCCAAGATTTTCAAAAGAAACAAGTGAGTTGAACTGCTTCTTTAGTCATTGAAGTGTACAGGAAAAGGCAACTAGAACCTCAATTTGACTTTGAAAAATTAAATGCTTTGAAATATAGGATTTGCTTCACATCAGCAAAGTAAAAACTGTGTATGCTGGCTTTAATTTGGTATTGTCTGGAGCTCTTTTATCTTGTCAGCTTTCCAGAGGACATTTATTTTCAAATCTCTGGGGAGAAGTAACTCATTTACTATTCCAAACACCTTGAAAAGCAACAGAATATAATACTGTGTTTCTGCCACAGACATTAACAGATTAAATAATAATGATTATCTTTAATAAGGTCAGAGAAGGGTTTTTCAGCTGTCAGTGAGAACCAGAATAACTCCATCATATTTGTCCTTGGATTTCTGAATGGTTTTCAGAGATCAAGATTCAAGCGATCCCAGAGAGCTCTAAATTTTGTACTAGGAAGGGAAGATGTTCATAGCAAGAGTGTAAATAGTTATGGTGAGATTTTAATAGGGTATATTTAAATTTGTGGCTATTTTTTTCTGCAATACCTTTTAGCTGTATTTTAATAAAGGCATCAAAATATGCTTGAAGTACATCTCTGCATATCAGTATTTTTATACTTCACTATTATAATCTGCAGAGATGAGTGTTCTCTTAATAGTTCTGAGTAGTAATTTACCACCTTTAAAGACATCAATAAACGTCTACATTACCAATAACATTAGACACCAACAGAAACACCGATTTGGAAATAAATCACTGGAAATAAATAACTTCAAATATACAATCTCGAATATCTTAAAAGAAAAACTTCACATATAAATCAGTCCATCCCAAAAAAGGAAAAAAGGACTCAATTCCCATAGAAACTGGTGTCAAATTCACAGGCTACTTTTAATGGTGTGTATTGCTTTTCCTTTTCCCTCTGACATTTTTAGGCTGGTTCTATAGGTCCTTCCGTAAGAGGCACTGAAGTGTTTTCTGTCTAGACACTTGGCAGACATTCTTAGGAGAGTTTTTATCACAGAGATACAAACCTTTTCTCCCCAGAAAAAGTTTCCAGATCAATGTTGACAAGTGATCTGTTTGGAGCCCACGAGTGCCAGAATATTGATTTCCTGCTCAGGACTGGAAAAGAGGCAAAGCAGGATAAGGTAGGAGAAGAGGGTTGATGAAATGTAGAGAGGCTGGTGAAGCAGGGAGTGCAGCTGGGCACATGCAGGAGAGCTGCAACCTCTGCAGACAGCTAGGATTTTTGGAGGTGTGTGTCTGAGAAGGGTAAGGATGCCAGTTATCACAGTAGGAGAGGAATGGTCACTGCTTCTACATACGGACATGGTCTGACATGAATCAATACACAGGGACACCACTGCCAGTGGCAACCAAACTGCTGCCGCACCACCTGCAGTACGACTACTGCTGGTTGTAAGAGCTGGGATGAAACATCCTGTGAAGCAATGAGCGTGATAGCCTATGTAAATCACACCCCACAGGGATTATTTTGACTGTTGGACATAGTAAGGCTTTGGAGTCTGTCTGCATAAGACATGATAACAGCTACCATCATTCTTGCCACAGTAACCTTAGACACATGGCTCTAATGTGTTTCTCCTCTCATCCTGCTTCCACCCCTTCCACTGCCTCAGAGAATCACTACATACCCAAATGTGTGACGAACTGGTATTTTCCTATCAATAATAGGAAACACTGAAAGCCTGTTGTACTCTTCCAAACTGAACTTCTGAAGCCTCACAGCCTTTATTTAAAGGATCTTCACAGTTTTAAAATAATTTCAGTTCATAAATCTTTTGTTGCCAGAAGAATTAAGAGGAGTTCTTACATAGTGCTTAAAGAATTTGCACATTTCCACGTGATTTGGCGTATATGTGTTTGGTTATAAAGCACAGCTACTGAACATGGGAATCTATGCCCTATTTCCTTATCTTATAGTGTGCCCTACAAACACACACTGAGTTTTACTGACTCTTTTCTCTGGCCTGCGGAGCAAGCTGTCTGATAAAATTTTGCGCATTCTGCTTTGGACCAAGAAATTTGCAGTAGATGCACGACCTGAAAGAAAGAGTTTTGTTCAAACTTCTGGCTGAATGCAAAACTGAAATTTTATCTTGGTCCTTTGGGGTGTGGATGAAACTGGCAGCATCCTTGTGCATGTGTGGAGCAAAATGATGATTTTGCAATTAATTTTCTAAACAGTACTTAAGTCATGAACTACAAGTAACAAACAGTGGCAGATAAAACAAACATAAAATCCAACACACCATTTCTCAGTGGGCTCATGCCCATAGGTAAGGTCTTGGGATGGTCCACTACAAATAAAGAAAAAATGAAATTGCATAAAAGGCAGTTCAGCTGTTTGAGAAAAGATGGGTCAAATAAGAACGAGGCCTAAAAGGAAGCTTTCACAACTATGCACGGCATCTCTCACAACTGCGATAAAATACACTGTGTGAGAGTAAATTGCTCAACCACTGCTTAGTCTTGTATGCCATAGTTCCTGCTCTAATGTTTGGAGAAATGAACATGTTGTAATCTGAATTATTACCTTTAATTAAAAAAAGCGTAACTAAACAAAGGGTTCACACTTAAAGGATTCACACTTACAGATTATTATCACTGGAAGCAGGTAAGGAAACATATACAGGAATTATTTATAACTATAAAGCCATGGATAACGTATGTCTCATTTTAGAAAAAGAGATATTTTTTATTGCCTTTCCCTTGAACTAAAGTGAAGTGCTGAAGAAGGCTGGAATGGTCAATTAAAATGCTCCATTTTTAATAGTCCCCTCTTTCTGTTCAGTTCTGTTCTTTATGATTCATTTTTCCTTATACCCCAGTGGTTCTTTAGCAGAACTTTCACAGGATGGAAGATTAATATGTTACTAGATTAATATATCATTTTAATGTAATTTCTTGTACATACATGCTCACAAGCACTAGCAAGCAGCAAAACCCAACTGGTAATAAGTTCTTTAGAACCTTCTCAGAGAACAGAGGTCAGGCAGTAAACTGAATTTCCAATGGGCTTATTGCTACAACATGCAGAAGTTCCACTTTTGTATTCATCAGCGCTCATATTCACCAGTAACAGCATAAGGGTGGAGGAAGGAAGCTGAGAAGTCAGCCTTTAAAAGCCTGGCACTAGCAGCAGAAAGTTGTCATCCATGTAGTGGATGGCAAGAAGTAGTTTAAATGGCGATTAGTGTAACACAGCCAACCATCTCAGCATTTACAAGCCAAGCTTATGGGCCATCAGAACACGGATTTCCCCCTTGCCGAAATCAAGGTCAGGATGCTGTTGTCCTTCCATAATAATCCTACCCCCATTGCATCCCCGCCCCAGCAGCACTTCCAGGCAGGCACTCCTTTCCTTCCCTTTATGAGAAATGCAGAGAGAGGGGAAGGAGGTAGGGAGTAGTCCAAAGCCGGACTGCTTAGCTCACTCATACCTGTCACATTACATTAACAGGGCTTTTGACATTAAGTCTGGCTAGCTAGCAAAGCTTCACTGGCGGTGGGAATGCTGCCTTACTGCTTGGTATTGGCCTCATTGTCTTGCAGCTTCTCCTGCATTTCTAGCTATTAAAAAAAAAAAGAGAGAAAGAATAAAAGAAAAAAGAGAACAACGAAAAGGGAAAATAAAAAGACAAAAAGAAAGGGAAAAGGAAAAAAGGAAAGGAAAAGTAAATAAGGGAAAATTTAAAAAGGGAAAGGGAAAGGGAAAGGGAAAGGGAAAGGGAAAGGGAAAGGGAAAAGGAAAGGGAAAGGGAAAGGGAAAGGAAAAGGAAGAGGAAGAGGAAGAGGAAGAGGAAGAGGAAGAGGAAGAGATGTTTTTCTGAACACTTCCATTTCTCTATATTGCCAGAACTGCTGTAAGTTAGCAGAAGGTGTTGCACAGCTCCATATCTAATCAACAGCACAACTATCTTTTTTATTTAATTGCACATAGAATAGAAAAAGCAAAATCAAATAGTTTGCCTAGCACTTTGTTCCCAATCCAGCTGTCTTCAAATAAGCATTTTCTAAGGGATCAAAAGAATAAGTGTCTTCCTTGTAACTGAACAGACAAACAACACATCTAACACTCAGTGTTACGCTATTAACTGCCATCTATATAATATACAGATTATTTCTATGTTACAGATATTACATATTCTTAGCTATTATCGCTAATTGGTTTCTAACTGAAAAGTCCCTTTTTCTGACACATTTTTTCCATTGTGTCATCACCAATACCTTCTTTTTTGGCTATTGTTTTGTATCTTATTGGGCAAACTCCTCTGAATCACGGAAGCACTCAGTATGCTGTCACTTCCACTGGCAGTGATGCTACAGATCCTGTGTGGCACCTGAGCCCCAGTGTTGAATGTGGAATGTTCCCATTAAACCAAGCAGGGCTGTGGGGTGCATCTCACCTGCAGCGTGCTTGTGCCTCCCTGGCACTGCCTGCCCCGGAGGGGGAACACCACAGATGCAGAGACCTTAGCCAATACCAGTGCACAGAGCATTGTGTAAATGCAAACATGCCGGCCAATTTTGGCTGAAAATTAGTATAATCAACTGCAGGGTGCATTTCTGTGCACCTAATATATACAGCTAATTGCATTGAGCTATAATCGCCTAATGTTAATTTCAACATGATATGGTGAATGAAGTTACATAGCATGTTAGTGCTGGCTTAAGGTACTCAGAAGATATTATTTCCTTGGGAATCAATAAGAAGTAGAAGCATTTATTCCAGCAATATATACTAAAAAAAAAAAAAAAAATCATTCTTTCATGCTTCAAGCTAGAGATTGGTACAGATTTCGCCAATGTCAGCTACATATATTAGTGCCCAAACTGCTGCAGTAGCACCTGTGCCATTTGTGTGTTTTATAGGTCCTATTTATTTCTTTGATAACTGGAAAAAAATGAATCCCTTAGTTACAGTCAGATATGTTAACTGGAATGCATTGTTCAAGCACATTATTCCTCTAGACATCTTTTCAAAGTAGCAATATAATAGGATATTGACTGTGTATGAATTGATGGAAAGAGTAAAGGCCAGTTGTGACCAAATCATTGAAGTCTGCAAATTCAAGTTTTGATCAATGATGTATTAATTTAGGGCCCTGAGCAGAAACCTTTTACCTTTTTTTCCCTCCTAAACTTTCTGTCTGTCCTTGTCTCTTCTTTTTTTGGTCTCTTATCTCTCAGCGTTTCAAAGGGACCCCATCATGGTCCTATGCAACGATATGGAGGCAGTGAAATTGTGAAAGGTTACCAAATTATAACTTTTATATAAAATATGTTATTGTGTTGCTGTGAAAAGGCTTTTTAGTTATTGCAAGGTACTGGAGAATTATGACAGAACTTTGGAGCACTCACCCTCTTATCATCAAACTAACAGCAAACACTATCTTTTCATCTGTTGCCATCTGCCTTAGCTGACATCTTTCATGTCCCAGTCAAGCTGTAAGATTCTCAGCTCTAGGTGCCCTCTCAAAAATGTTTGGCTATATATTTTTGGATTATTGGATTCTGGAAAATCTAATTTCTATCTGATGGTTGCAAAAAAAAATGGAAGAGATTACGTTAGATACCATTTTACATGTACCTATGTACCTAGTAATCATGGAAATTAACATGAGTATCTAATACCTAAAAATATTATTTTTCAATTGTTTTCATGGAACACAGAGAAATCTTAGAGCTGCTATACTTCACTGTGATTTAAGAAATCCTGTATCCTGTATGTCATAAATTCTGTGCGTGACTGTGTACAAGTCAGTTTGGTTGCCAGTTAAGAAAGCCCTGGAGAACATGCTTAATCTTAAAAATATGTCCTTGTTTATTCAAAAGGAGTAATGTGTGCTTAATATTAAACTAGAGTCTCTACCTTTTCTGACCAGGAAGGAGACTCTTTCCATACCTACAGTTAGTTATATTGCTTCAGTTCCGGAGTGCATATTATCAATCAGGTTTTTTGTTTTTCTTTCCGCTGGAAATAAAGCCTGAGTAATTCCCTGATCTGTCTTTCCCCTTTGGACTGTAATCTACCTAAAGTTTATAATGTGTTATTATATAATGGAAATGTCATATAATGTGAGGCAGCCTGGTGCCATTGTAATACAAGTAATAAACAGCAATAACTCATAATATAATCTAATGGCTTTTTTCTTCTACAAATAAAGTCAGTGACAAGGTCTTACATTAAGGTTCAAAAAAAAAAGGAAAAATACATCATAGTTCATGTATTTTCATGATTAGGCTCACAATGAACTGCAAACATGGCCTAATTTATGCAATTACCTGATCAAGTGAAAGAGATCTCTTTAAAACCTGCAATCTGCAATTACTGGAGGCAAAACTGCAGTACATTTGCTATGCATACTTTAGCTTGCCATGAAAGAGATTTCCTTAATGCACTTTAGTCCAAACCTCTTAATCATTTTGCACAGATTTAATAACCGTTAGAACAAAATTGGAGAAGTGGAAAGGATTTTTTCACTCAAAACTTGTATTTTTAATTAATATTATATTGTTGTACATACAGTTACAGGTGCAGTTCACTTTGAAGCTGATGGATCTGCTCACATCACATAGTCAGACTAGGCATGTAGTTATGTACAAACATCCATATGTGAAATTATCCTGATCTGGTAGTTCTTTTCTCTTCATCCTATTTATCTAAAATAGCTTCCAATCTCTAAGTGCAGGAATGAGTCATGTGGAGGGCAGGGGGAGATGCTTGAAGTATTTTGGTGTTCTGCTTCTGGTCAGAAATACATTTTTAAAGTAGATTTTATGAAACATTATGCCAACCACATGCTGGAAATGGTTTTTTTCAGTGAACGCAGTACCCTATCTATCTATGTTTGGAAGGAGGTGAAAGCAATTAGTGCAGTTTAAATCCAAAGCCAGACGCTCAGACAAGACATGCCTTGCTGTGTTCCAGTGCTGATGGGAATTCACAAACAGGGAGCTGTGTTCAAGTATATTTGTTTGGTGAAGCTCAGGATACTCATCTATTGAGCACTGATTTCATATATTAATTTCCCCTTTAAAAATAAGACACTGCTATTTGACCTGAATAGAAAATCTTAAAAATGAAGGAACTGAAAGGGGAGATGGATCTAATCTTAACAATAAGAGAATTATTTCTCCTGTCCTGGACTCTCCTGATCAAGGCAGCAGGGGAGGCAGCCAGAGATCCTTCTAGGAAACATGTCTTCTAACACTCAGTGTCCACAATGCAGTTAGTCATCCTGGGCTCTTTTTACACCTAATGGCATTTCTACAGAGCGATTCACATGACCTGATTTATACAGCTCCATCAGGGTGATACATATCAGGTCCTAGAAGGTCTATTTCTCTCCACTTCGGATAAAATTTGGATAACTCTTTCCATATAAGTATTGAAGCTGTTGTGCTTGGCCAGATGAACTGATTTTTTTCTCTGTGAAGAGTGGTTATCATTTTTCCTATATCACAAAAGAAAATGAATCACAAGAAGAACCTCCATAGACCATAACTTCATCACCTTAGAGCACAATTTACAGAGGTCTATGTGGGTATTTTAGAAATGTTTTCAAATGCTTTTACTAATTTATGATAGGGTCAACATTCCTGTCTTTGCAATCAAGGCTTCACACTAATATTAACTTACTCCTGGTTTGCCCTGCTTTGCACGTTATCCCATGCTGAATGTAACATTAGCTGGGTGTTTAGTGTCTTTTGTTTCACCCTGATGCGAGGCTGCAGGTGGGAAGGGCTCCTGTGAGCACAGAGATCTGCTGGATCAGGCTGGGCTTCTGCTTTACTTGTTTTGGGAGGGAGAAACTGCTTCACGTCATCAGCTTCAAGACTGTCTGCTATGGCCAACCATTAATGAGGCTGTGCACACACTATTCTCCTGGCCTTTCTGCACTCTGTCAGCTATGCTCTGGGCATCAATGTACGAGCGCATCAAAATCCAGTCCTTGTTTTTTACAAGGTATTTTGAGAGCCTAGTACTGAAAGTACAAGGGAGAAACAGAACATTACTGCAAAAAGCTTGCCATTGGTAAAATTCCACACTGATTGCATGTTACAAGTATGTGGGGAAGAAAGGTGAAAATGTTTTGTTTCATCTGTGTGATTTAGTAAATAAGACACAGTTTGTAAAACCTGATAGTGAGTCTGACTGATACAGGTGTAGTGCTGGGCAAAGAGATCAGTCAAGAAGTTCAGCTGTCACGCTAATGCCTACGTAAAGATCTTGCATTTACTCCATTGCTATTGCTTCTATGAAACACACGGCACTAGGAAAAAACAAGAGCAAATAAGAAACAAAGAGAGACTGAACACAAAAGCAAGAGGTAAGAGAAATTCAAAACACGAGAAAAGTACTTAAAAATAATATAATTCAATTATATTTTCTTCTTTTCAGTTGATGTAAATCTACATCTTCTCAAGGTTGGAAGAAGAGGAGCAGCCATTGCAAAAACATAATTAAAGCAGAGTTTTAATGTGAGGTCAACACACAGAAAGGCAAAAGTCATCAGAACAAAACAGACCCCAAAAGCTTACACACATCCTTGGCCTAAACCCCCAACTAAACAGTCATTTGTTAAATTGACTTCAAACCTCCCTTTACAAAAACCTTACTTCTCAGTGAGAAAAGCAGATACAAGACTCTCACTGGGGAGAGTGAGAGAAGTGCTTCTTCCTTGTTTTGCTGTAAGGCATGTGATGTCAAAAGGAAGGTGACTTAAAACACAAATGTTTTCTCCTCTAAAACCGGTGTTCTACTGTAACACCTTTAATTTGGCTTACTCAAGCACCTAGGAAGCAGTGGGGGATTTACTAAGAAAATAAAACAGTGATCAAAAAATGTTTCAAATAATATGAAGTTGTGACCCACCAAAAGCTAACTCCTGCCATCTTAGTCATTCTCCATCTCTTAATCCTTAGGTCAGCCTCATCTCTTAACTCATCATGTCAAAGAGATTGGGAGATGTTTATTGGCCTTGCCCATTTAAGGAGGAGAATTTTAGGCTGAATGCACACAAGACAACTAGGAAACAGAACAAAAATGAAGTATGGGCAGGCAAAAACTAGGCAAAATTGCAAGATATTTTCTCATGAAATAATATTGCCCTCTGTCCTCAACTCTGTGAGAGGAAGTAGATATACTGCCACAAAGTTGTTATTTTACATGTCTAGACATAATCCTGAAAACAGAGTTATTTTTGATTCTTGCATTTTCTATAAATAATTGCAGTTGTAGAGAAAATATGTATATGCTAGTGGTATGCAATGAAATCTGAGATTTGAGATGGATTATACATTCCCAGTGGAGAACACTGCAATTGATTTATTCAAAACGCAACCTGTCATTATAAGTCAAGGACTCTTAGAAACATAAGAGTTCTGAATTAAAATGTCAATTTTTTCCTTTAAAAGTACAAATTAACCATCCTTCTTTTCCTATATATGATCTGGATTAATTTACAGAAGCTTTATATTAAATGATGTGCTTTAATGAAGACAGTCGCTTGTTAGGATTGTTGTTAACTCATTTTGCCATTGCCCTAGGCAACATTGGTTCTGTCTCCATTGTTAAAAAAGGCTTTATTTTCTAAGGCAAGAAACTGGCATATTTTATTTTACCCGCAGTGATTCTATATATAGAGAAAAATTTTTAGAGTGGTCTATGTTTGAATAAATATTTAGCACATTTGTATGAGGGGAAGAGTGGACCCATGATAAATGTACTAATTTAAACCTTTAAGAGACCTAGCTTCAGTTTGCTGACTACTTCTGCTTTACTTATATCATGATCTACAAAAGGGATAGGTGCCCAAAGTATAACACAGGTATGATTTAGGTGATGAAATCTAGAAGCACAGTCCTCAAAACCTTGGCTTAATCTGTGGAAGACCTCCATGTCATTGTTTCAGAAGAAATACTGGGCAATGGCTACTATCAGACACTTTTCACTCATCTCTAGGGCTCATGTCAAATGAAGAGAATAGAGAGTTATTAATGATCATAAAGGAAGTCCTAGAAACCAACACACTTTCTGGAGGACTTTCACCAGGAGGTCTACTAGCATTTCAAAAATGATCAGATGAGAAGATAACTAGCTATTCTTTGGAATTTGATTAAATTTCAAGTAGCTTTTTACCCTCTGCTAACGTAACTATTACTTTTCTTAAATTAGTATTGTACATTAAATCTTACTATAATTATATTTTAGTGATTAATTAGGTTTTTGCATTGATTTTATTTACTACATCTGATTTACTTTTGTAAAGTTTTGTTTGGTTTTCCATGTTGATGTGCTAATATTATTAAGAGATCTTCAATGCTTTTCAGTTTTGGGCATCAGAAATGTTATTGTTTTTTTAAAACTACCTTATAAATGTTCAGCGTCTCCTTCAAATGTTAAATACTCAGGAGGCTGGATTTGCTTTTCCAAGTACATTATTATGAGACATAATAAATCATAATTAGAATTTTAGTTTAATATATTATTAAAGTGGTACTGCTTAACTGTTCTTGCAAATGCCATTGCTGTTGTCTTAGGTCTTCAATGGGCAGTATCTCAATTTAATGGGCTCCTCATAAACCAGCTGGGAATTCAAAATTTATTCTTCTTCCACATTTCCTGGGTAATTTTAAGCTTCTGGTTCTGTGAGACCAAAGCCTTTGTCCACTCCAAAAAGACTTCTGAAGCTTGAATTGAACAAGACTAATTTTTGTAAAAAATAATCACCAATTAATTAAATTTTGGGAAAACATATTTTTGAAGAAGACAAAGGAAATCCAAAATGATGAGGAAATGTTAGCAGTTTTACATGTGCCTATTTTAAGTTTTTGGAAGCTGGGAGTCTAATCATCAGGATTTACAGTGGCCTATGATACAAAGCCACAAAACTTCTTACCTTTGTCTCAGGAGTAGACATCTTTCTGAGAAGAGCAGCTTCCCAGTGACGAATACAAGACCCACAGGAAAACACTACAATTCAACTAGTCGCTTTCACAGTATCAAAAAGAAGCATAAAATTTCTGTGAATTCTCTCCCTCCTGCTCAGTCTCTTCTGCTGAAGAAACTCCCCAAAAGCTCTGCACACCAGGGAAGTGCAAAGCCTGTTTACCTGCACCTCTGCATAGGGGTGGCTGGTTGGAGACCGTGTCGGCTCTGAGACCCTGGCTAGGCCATTTTCTCTCTTCATTTCCCAAAGTCAAGGCAGCTGCAGACATGTGGCACTTTCGAAGAAACCTGTATGGCCCTAGGGTATTGTTTTCTTTACTTTGGTTTTCAGTAAGACAGAGTATCCTAATTCAGTTACGTTATTTTGAACACTCTACCAATGTAGTTAGTTTTCCAAAGATTTTTGGTAATAAAGAGTGATGTATAGTTAACGAGACATCCATTTTTTCTTGGTTGCTATTCAGAAACATAGTTGTTTATACAAAATATTTTTTTTCATTTTTTCCCTGTGAATTTTTTAAGGATTCCTTTCAATATATGTAGGAACAAGGAAAGCAAATGACGCTGACAGCTATTGGCCTATAGAGGTTAATCTCTTCTAAATAAGAAGTAAGGCCAGACCTTTCTTGTTAACTATAAAATATTATTCCCACAGGTTTCCCTATTTTCATTCTTAATATCAGGTTTTCACTTAATTGCTTGAGCATACGTATGCTGAAAACACCTACTATGAAGAAATGTTTTGCGTACCTCTTGTTACATTGTGTACGCTGATCTACTGTTATACACCTCATTCATTTAGAGCTGATAATGCTTCAACCAAATTCCTATGAAAGATTTTGTACTGCAAGGTCCAAAGAGGTTTTTTGTACATTTCTTATTATTATCTCCTATGGCTTTTGTTTAATGCTCTTACAATTTCATATTCCCAAATAATTCTAAAACCCATCTTGGGATACCTTTGCTTATTTAATTATTCATAAAGTTTTGAGGAATTACACTTAGATTTTTATAGGGACATCGTTATAAACCATGCATTTTGTTTCTCCTTTTGAAATACCAAAATTTTAGAGGGTAAGATATGAACATACTACAAATCAAAACAATTTAAATAATGATCATATGTAAAATAAAAAAAAGTTGGGCTGTACGAAACACAGAAACTGATGTTATTGCAGTTAGGTAGTGGCTATACATGCACTTTATCTCTAGGTAGACAATCAAAATTCAGTCCAAAAGAGGGTATTTCCATTCTAAATTACTCATGCTTACATTTACATACATTCTCACACAGTATGCACTACACTACCGCAAATTCTTTCCACTGTTTTTATTCACTTTTTATTCACCTTTTTATTACAGAAAATTCCTCATAACTGCAAGAAGAAATCTGCACAGATAGCCTCCCCAAGTTTGAGTATGCAGGGCTGAATGAGCTGGGAGGGAGAAGGCCTTTTTACTTGTTAGCTGAACACTTTCAGTACAGAATCAGGTAGAGAACCCAAAGAAGGAGCCCTATAACAGCATTAGCACATGGCCAGAAGAGAACAGAGCCTCAGGGGAGCGCTGTGCAGTGCCTGGGAGTCTGGGAGCTGGTTTCAGGGCTACCCAGGGGTGTGAGCTTACAAACACCTTCTGTACAGAAGCCTAGGCAACCTCGCCAAGATATAAAATAATAACTAAATAACCAAAAGGCGTCCAGGGTCAGAAAGTATTGAGCATCTTAATGGTGTAGATCTTACACTTCATCTGCACATATTCTCATTTAATACTTAACTTTGCATTTTAACCTGTTCCGGTAATTATATTTCATTATGAATAGTCCGCCTTTGATTGATAGGTGGAGTTGACACTGTTAATTAGGATTTTGACCACACTTCTTTTAAAGCCAATGACAAAACTGCTATCAACTTCAGATAGCACAGGATAAAGCTTTAAAGAACAAGCTTTTATTGTACTCATATCAAACAAATTGCTAATACCTAGACGCTGCTGAAAGATGATGAGTATTCATGGAGAGACATTAGGAGTCAAAGATGCCTTGCATTTTGCTACACAGGCTTCAATTTCAAACTTTTTCAATACTGTATATGGAAAAGACACCTACTTTCATAATGCTTAGGTCTGTCATTTGAAATTAGATAATTATCAAATGAAATGGAACTATTTTACAGAGGTACATTCATTTTCTATTACTGTGCATTCCAAAATATCACAGGAATTTTGCTACTGGCTTCAGCACATCCCAGAATTCATTCCAGAAAACTGACAGATTTAAGGAAAGTAGGTTTCAGTATATTGTTTCCCCCTTTTCAATAGAACAATAATATTGTATTTATAACATCTTGCTTTCTGTATGCACATACTTCCTTTTCTACAGAAGGAAAGAGCTTATAAACAATGACCCTACTGTAATGTGGATAAAGAAGAATATCAGTAGGAAAATTAATTCTTCCATGTCAGACATGAAAAAGGAAAAGATGCAAGACTGACGCATACAGTGCACTTCCCATCAGCGCAAAACTGGGAGGGGATGTTCAATGGGACTGGTGTGGAAAATACGTTAGTACCTACTTTAAAGAGTGGAAAAATTGGAGCCTGGAGTTGCAATGACATGTTTTTCCCACAACAAAGCTGGCATCCAAGATCTAGCCCTGTTTTGGCCCATGTCACTGTTTGTTTCTCCCTCAGTTTTGCTGGTATGCTTGTTCATGTGGTTGTTACGGTACAGTGTCATTCAGAGGCGGGAACAAACAAGGAACTTCTAAGATACCAGAGAAGACAGAGAATATCTAAAGCAGATTTATTCATGAAGACATACTTTAAAGTAGAGAGAGAAGAACCATTTATGTGTAAATCATTGACTCAAATAGTTTGCGTATCTAGATTGTATTAATTATAATGAATCATGAGTCCTGAAGTGTGAGCCCCCTCACACTCTGAATAGCAACTCTCAACATCCCTGTCCTAGAACTACAGTGGCACTAGGTTTTTTTGCAGAAGTTATCCTATAAAAGATTAGAAATCTTTTAAAATAACAAGCTGTTTTATTTTTTTTTTACCACAGCATTTTAGAGAGTTATTGGAATAGAGTTAGGTTCATGCTGCTGCAGTTGGCAGATGTCAGGTATCTAGTGGAGTTCTTCACCCACTGGGTTTTGGGTCCCTGATAAATCATGCTTGAAATTAGCCTTGGGGGAAGGCACACCTTCAAGAGGCTAGATAGCTGAGCTGCAACAGCAAGCAGATAATCCCTTTTCCATGTTGTGGATTTAGCATGGTGGCTTAGGAACTTCACATTTTGTACTCCTATATGCTTCCACATTTTGCTCTCTCCAGTACGCTTTCTGGCACTGATATGACACATGCCTTGTTGAGGGGCAGTCATACCCTTTGACAGCCCATGCACTTAAGAAGAAGAGCATCTACTTCTGCTACAGCCTAAATTTCTCTTCTGCAAACAGGCACAGGACCAGCTGCAAAGGGTAGATAGTCATTACCTCCTACCAGGTGGAAATGATTAAAGAAATAATCATGATCTGCACTGTCCAAGTTATGGCCATACACTTCCCAAATGAGTTAAATTACTACAACTGCAGCCTGATTAAACCACATCTCTTGCATCTTAATTTTCTTCTGGTATATCTGGTTCAGTCAGGCCCCTTCCAGTGGATTCCCATTTCCATTTAGAGTATCACACCAGCCTTGCAGATCAAAGTGGACATCCATCAGTCCTTTTCAATGAATAGTTATATTATAATGGGTGTCTCAAAAAGTAATTTAGAATACACCAGCCTACATAGATCTTGTTTTCATAGCAAGTTGCTTTTAAATAAATGTCTGATAATGCCAAGAGAATGAAAAATGAATTTGCATAAAATGAATTTTTTTTAAGTCTGCTAAGTGCATACAGAAATATATTTATCTGATGGGATATATGAGGGAATTGGACAGAAAAAAGTTCTCTTCTGTCTATAAAGATATACCAATTTATGAGAAATTATATACAGTGTTATATACTTACTGATGGGAACTTAAGAACACAAGTCGATGATAAAATCACAGTTAAATCTGCTTAGATTATTTTTCAGGGAAATGTAATTGTATTGTTGAGTAGGTTTTAATTTCCACACTACCTAAGCCCATAACAAAAAAAGAAAAGAAAAAAGTTGATGAAAACATATATTGAAGGATGTAGAATTATCTTAGAAGGGTGTATGAATGCTTTAATAGGGTCCTGACCTTTTTATTTTAATGGGCTGTTGACCAGTTTTCTACAAAAAAAAAAGAGCCACACAGGTTTGCTTTAGGAGATTTTTTTGTTGGTTTAAGAGATACGCAGCACAAATATTTTAGGTGTTTAATAGCATGAATAAAAATAAGTAAGACAAAAAGGTACAGCCATGATTCAAAATTTGGATCATTAGCTTGCTTCTCAAATAGGATAGGAGTTCACCTGAACTTCGCATGAAGTATGAGTCTACTGTAAAAATCTTGGTAAATATGATAAATCTCCAATAACAAGAATATTCAAATGCTACTGTGATTAGCTTGGTTCTGAAACAAGGTCCAGGATAACAGGACCATAAGTTGCACAGATTTAACATATTAATTACAAGATAATCATAATGGTTTTCCTATCCCATAGCTGGGGGCTTCCAGAGATGTTAGAAAAGACATTATTATTACTATTACTACCAAAAAATTCAGAAATATTCTGTGTCTTCTGTTGTAGAGTTCTGAGTTTTCTACTACATTTCTGTTCCATATCTCAAAATGGGGATAGGTTTTCACAAATAAAAAAAAAGTACATAGCTTTTTCACAGTAGGCAGACTAACAACAAGTTAGAAATAGTCAAAAGAGGAATGTGTTGCTGACTATAAAATTTATTTTTACCACTATTGTACTACTATTCCACTCATCTGATGTGTGTATGCCCTGTGAACTGTCTATACAGCACTGAGAGCTGCTGGGTCTAAGCTGGTGGTACTCATGTGATTGGTTTTTGTAGTCTATGAACATACTTCAAGGTAAGGCTTTGTTGAAGAATATTTCTGGTGGTCACTATTTTACAGCTGAAGCAAATCGCTGTGGATTTGAATAGACGTGCGTAGAAAACTAAGTGTATAAAGTTGATTGTCCATAATGGACAGGAATGCCATATAACCTTTGGGACAGGTGAGCTGTTTACTTCTGATTAGATAACCTGCCATCCCAATGTGTGTAGGCCACAGCAGCATTATGTGGCAATGTATTGCAGCAGTATTATGTGGTAATATATTCAACTAGAACTTTTACCCACTACATAAACTTCCTTGAATTCCAGCTGACCTTTTCTGTTCCCCTCTAACTGGGGAACAGAACACAAACTGGCCAGCTAAAATCAGATGTTCTGCGTCACAGGTCAAGTTTGTTATATCTGCCACTTACATGGTAAGGACGGCTTTGTTACCTATCTACTTAAAGTGTAAAGTCACTTTCCAAACATTCATATAGTGGGTGATCTCCACTTTGTAGTTTGATCTTCTTTCATTGCCCCTACTGGAGTAGGAAAGACAGGATAAAGAAAAAATACAGCTANGCTTACATTTGTTAAGATTAAAGATCACACAGCTCTTTACCATGAGGCTAAAAGTCAGTTTCACTTCTAATAAATAAGTTCAAGAAATTCAAGACAGTGTCCTTGATCCAGCCAACCTCTTAAACAGAAACATCATGCACAATAATTTTAAAAATCTACAAAATTCAGAAAAACCCCAGAATTTCCAAGTAAACTGAATCCATTCATCTTATCCCACCAAGGAAAATCACTTGAAAGGCAGTTTGTGCCATCGTATTTCTGACTCGTGTATGACCAGCAAGGCTCAGAGACATTCAGAATTTACTAGAAACAAAGGCTATTCCCAAAAGCATATGACATGCTATTTTCAGGCCAGTTGTTTCGATATAGAGAAAGTTTTTGTCTCAGGTGAGTCATGGATTTAAAAGCTGACTATTGTGTCAGAGAGGATCTGTGAGGTATGCCTCCTCTGAAGAATTATCATTACAGGCGTAGAAGAATTTTCTTGGTGTTATGGCCAGGTAGTGAACATTACTGAGAAAATCTGAAGATACTCTTGGCCTCTGGCAGTAGTTCACGCCTTCCTTCTCACCATAATATCACACTTTAAAATAAGTAGACCTGGCAAGAATCTTACCATAAATTGTTTATCATGATTAAAACAGCCTCTGATGCAGTATCCTCCAAGATACAGCAATAAATATCTCTCCAATACAACTGCAAGTTTTAAAGGGTAATAACACCTGCTGACAACTAACTATGCCATATTTGACAAAGACTGCCTTAGGTCAAGCTCTTTGCCTGTGAAATGTATAGTATTGAATAAATTGGCTAATTATACTCATACCTTTATATCCAAGTTCTCAAGTAATTAAGTAATTTTGGCCTTAACTAATTGAATTTCCACTGGACCATTCTTCAGATAAGAACAGTTTTCAGAATAAAAGTGCAAGATACATCTTTTATGAACCCCAGTGACTTCCTTTCAAGAGAAAGAAAAGGAACTAATGGTGACTGAGTTACTTTTTGTTTGCCAGTAGTTATACCCATGAGATCAACTTTGCCTAAGCTAGTTGCACTTATCAGTGCTGGATACCATAGCATATTTCTGTTAGTGAGCTTATAAAGTATGTGTCTGGGATGCTGAGAAAATCTGTTACCTGCTTACAAGGAATTAGATTTGACTCACAGATACATTCCCAATACACCAGGGAGATTACTAGACTTTATGAAGAAACTGGCAAAAGTATTTTGAAGCACTCCCCTATATAGATTAATTTCTAATCACAGATTTATGTTGTCAGCATAAATTTCCTCTGACCTTTGCCTCTCATATAGATATATGTAAATTGATAATTTAATGTTTACTGATATTAGTATTGATGGTAATCACTGCAATGATTATATCTATTATTCCTTCTGCAATTAGGCGATAAGCCAAGGTCTTCCAAAAAGATTGGTAAAGTGCATTTTGTGATTTCAAAAAGCCTTAAGGAGGTCTGTCCATCAGACGGTTAATGTTTAACTCTTGAGAAGCAGGACTGTATGAAAAAGTACTAAATTGAGCATCCAAAGAAGCACTTACAATTATTACTCTTTTTTTTAAAAAATCTTGACCCACGTGTGACTGCAGGATAGATAACATCACAGCTGACAAGGTGCTATAAATATGAAATTCCTGAGCCTCTTGAAAAGTCTGCAAGGTAAGAAACAGACACTTTGTAAATTTTACTGTTTAATTTTGCTGTGTACATATTCATGTATAATAGCAAATTGATAATGACACACTTCTTGCAGCTAATTAGTCATGATACAAAAGCCAGAGGGAAAAATGTATAGTCATAAGGATGAACTTCCCAAGTGTTTTATATCTGCAGCATTAGTGGTATTCCTGCAGATACAGATGGGGTTATTCCTGAGTTATTTCAAATGCAGCAGCAGCATTAAAGTTGAGGGTCCAACACAAACCAAAGTAGTAAATGTACGTTCCTGTAATATCTACACAAACATAAACTTTATCCTAAATTCAGTTTTAATTACAAAGTATTTTGTGATAAACTAGTATTTCTACATGTGTCCAAGCTTACATACACTGAGGCCTATAAATTTACTATTCCCCAAGAGCAGTATCTAACCCTGAAAGAACATCTGAGCTGTGCAAGAAATCAGAGCTTCTGTTTTCGAATCTTATGAGCTGGCATAAAACACTAAGTTAATATTCAGGTGCTGTATTTATTATACATGACAAGAGATAATAAGGTGTTATGAATATGTAATTAGTATCATATATTAGGAATGTAATGAAGATGTAGTCTCTGACTTTAAATCAGTTATATCATTCCACTATTTTATGTATTTTATGCTGCAAAATTTGCCTGAATTTTCTTAAGAGTTCAAAAGGCATAGAATCAATACTTCCTGAATATTTTTTTTGTAGATCTGATCATAATGTTGCCAATCTTTCCCGTGAGTCTCAGTAGCATTTTCTAACTGAGCTTCTAGAGTTACATGAATATATCACAAACCCATCTTTGCCTTTAGCAGAAGGATGTTTTTGCAAAAGAAAAATTGAATATTGGACCATATCTGCAACTAGGAGGTCTGAAAGCCAAAAGATTAATTCAAAACTACACACACTGTGTATAGATCAGTCTCACAGATGCCTGATTCATGCAATGTCTGTGCTTGAGAATGGCAGTACTGTGGATGAGTTAGAAAACCCTGCTCCCTCACTTCTTGTTCCTTGAGCTGCTTTTTCAATATTTTCTTTTATTAACCTTTAATTAAGATTTTGAGACTCTCTAGCTCTTTTGAGCAGCTCCAGATTCCAACAGCATGTAAATATTAATTTTATTCATCATTGCCATTCAAACCCAATATTCTCTCATACCTCTGTTGTATATTCACATCAAAAAAGCATCCAGTTGAAAGTGTAATATTTAATCAGCAAATAAGCTTGCTTGTGGTAGTTCAAGCTAAATATTGAGAGGAGGATTTATCAAGTCTAGTATAAGGAAAAGCTGCTGAAAAGGGAGATGCTGCTTGAAATAAGACCAATAACAAAGAAGTGCAATGGGCTAGATTTGTTAATAATTGTTACGACTATACATTAATACATCACACAAATATAAGCACAATTATAACCCCATGACAGCTCTTAAGAGTAGCGATGTCTCACACTACACAGCGTCTTTATCCTGAAAGATTCAAAATATATAGTAGTTGTAACAAACTACACAACAGGCTCTTGGAAACAAAGAGCAGTGGAAAACATTGTCTGTAAATAAACCAATCACTAACGTGTTGTCTTGCTGGCCTGTGCAAAATGAAGCGTTTAGAGAAGAGAATCACTGGCTAGCTCAGAGGTGCAGACCTAATCTAGAAACCCTGCTTCCCTCAAGAGCTCCTGCAAGCCCTGCACAGCTCCACATCACGCTGAGCATGGAGCTCAGAAAGGAGGCGAGAGCCCACACCTCCTTCTTTTGGAAAATGTGCCACTGCTTTCCAGGGCATACAGACATGAAATTTAAGGTACTAGAATTAATTTTTCAGAGGTATGACTGTAATTATTTGACTAATGCAGTGGTATTTTTCCATATACTGAGTTCCTTGAATTTATCTCTCTCACACAGAGAAAAGACAAATCATTCCCTAACAGTTCCCAGTCCCATAAACATTCCCTAACATCAGGACAGAGCAGCACACATTACTGATCAGAATAAGGAAGCACAAGAAATGTCCAGGATATTACTTACTGGGCTTGGTCTGTTGAATTTTTAGGCTTTTCCAAACTAACATGACTGGTTTTGTTATTTTCATCTTGTGGTTTGGCTTCCTTTGGACAAGGAGCACATACTTTGCTGAAAACTACTTTAATTGAATGCAATCACAGCCTTACAATATATTTCAATAACAACTGTGCTTTCCTTTGGCATGTTAGATATCCATTGAAAAACCTTGGACCAACAGTTATTCCCCAAAGAGCAAATAAAAAAAGAATGCACAATCTTAGTATACTGGCTTGTTTTTAATAAGGGTTTATTTTGGTAAATACATCATCTGTACTGATGACAGCGATGTCCTATGTTGTAAATTCAAAGCATTTCACAAATGTCAATGAATTAAAAGTTCTGAGATATCTGAGTTATAGAAGGGTTTTCAATTTCAAACAGATGGGGAGCCACAGAAAAAATTTACAGAAAAAACAAGTGCCACTTGCTGCAACCTGAAAGGTAGTTTAACTCTTCTCTCTACACATGAGTTCTTGTCCCTTCCTTTGCACTGCAGTTCTCCTGACCCTACCATGAGATTTCAGCAGTGGAAGAAAACTTGCAGATCTGTCTCACACAGCCTCAGAAAAACTCTGACGCTGGCACAAGAGAAAGAGGTGGTTGAAGATATGGGACTTGGACCACCTAATCTAGCAGCTGGCAGTTAGGCAATCTTTCAACTAATCAGCCCTGGATGATGTCATAGGTTGACATCTACAATGTCAAACCAAATGCTTGTCCAGTGGCATCTCGTCCATTTTGTGTGTTGACCAAGAATTTATAAAATAACTCCAGTCATACCATAGCTACAGTTGAATCCAAATGTTGCATGAAGACAGAAATCTTGAAAAACCCCAATAATAATAGCAGACATAAACCTGACCCATCTTTTCTGTTATACATGAACAGAAATACCTGGATGTGGGGTTTTGTGCACTGAAAACATCTGTTACACCTGCAAAGAGAATAACTGCCTTATTTCAGTTTATGCACATAACTTGAGATGAAGGCAGCTGAAAATGCACCACATGCTACAATGCCTTTCTCTTTCTTTCTTTGGGTAGGGGGGAGGCATTTTCCTTCAGACATGGGCTGCAGCAGCAGCTATCCTAGAGCAGTCTGGCACTGGTGGGAGGTGAGAGGGGAAAAAATGAGAGAGAACACTGCAAAGCATCTCCATACCTATGGCAAAGAATCTCATGGCATTTTCTGTCACTGTACCAAATTTCTACCTAACATTCTGAGGAAAAAAAGTTATAAAATAAAACCTGTACTAAGCAAAAGAATCTGCAGCTGATGCTGAAAATGTCTGAGATGCTGAAAAGCTACAGAAAAAGAAACATGGTAATTTAAAACAAGCTACAAAAGGAGTATGGAGTGTTTCAGAAGTCTCTCACAAATCAGAGGTCTCACTCTTCTGAACAGACAGCTTTAATTTTTTTCCTAAAGGATTTTTGAAATTAATGAGTCAGGCTATTAAGACCAAACAAGGAAAAAGACGAACTCTATGTTTAACTTTCTCTGCTGTCTAGGCAATTATTAATCCAGTGTAGAAAATAAAATCTTCACATACTCTACCTGAGACACACCAGTTATTAGGCAACGCTACGTTTTGAATTTTATTTATTTTTTTTTGCTTTTGATTAAAAATTTTGGCAGAAACATTTTGAATAATTGAATAAATGAAATTTTAACTCATTCCTGAAAGCCAGTCTTGCACAGATTTGGAAAAAATGTAAAAAGCATGTTAGCATCTGGATTCCCTAAAACTTCTCTTTTCATGAAAATTTCAATGGCCCTCAGTAGAGTCTATCCACTGAACAGAGTCAAACAGTTCCAGTATCTGCTTTTCCCTCTATTTGTGGAAACAGATGCCTGGGGACAGCTTCTGTCAAGAGAAATAAACCTAACCAGGCAGATAAAAGTGGGCAAGCAGGAAGCACATTAAAACCAGCATCTTGCACTGTGAAAGGGAAGTGATACAAGTTGATCTTCACTTCCTATGGCAGATGATACGCCTGTAAATGAGCGTTTGGTTAATAACACCTTGTCTCATCTCCAGAGAACCTGTCTGGACAATATGATTGGGCTTTTTTGCTTCATAGCAGTGTTATTTTATGTTGTAAAGAAAAATACACTTTTCTGCATTGGCAGAGTTTGGGCTATTGTTGAGATGGAGGTTTGCATCACTGCATTTAAATAGTGGTTTCATTTCTAAGGGCTTGCATGCATGGGAGATACTGTTTCTTCAGGCAAACTCACCCAATCTGGATGTGTACTTGCTGTCTGAAGCCTAGCTGGCTGCTGGTATGCTGCTCTGGAAATCCAGTGGTACTGAGGCACACAGTGATGTTCAGCAATGGAGGCAGACCACACCAGTGATTTCTGAACAGCCAACAGTGTTTAAATGGGAAGAAAAATCTCATACCACTCTGCACATGGTCAGAGAACTACCTGTCTCCCTGCCAGTTATGCAGCTATTTTTAATTTGGCACCTTTTGAACACAAAGCCATGGAATTGCCTTACTCAAAGAAATGTGGACCACTTCCTTTGTGTGCCACTGCCAATTTTTAGAGAAATACTTAATGTCCGTTTTAGTTTGAACTGCTGAGAGTCTGTACCCTGACCCAAGGCAGAATCCCTCCTGCCCCCCAGCGTGAGATCCCCCATCAACAGCCTGCTGCTTCAACACAGCAGGACAGTGTCTGTGTGGTTTATTCTGGAGTTTCTGAATGATCGGGCTCATAACCCCACTGAAAACTTCCTGGAATAATATTATCTCATTTTATAGCACATAGTATATCTAAGAAATAGGCTGTTAGGAATGAAGTTTATGTATTTAACATTGTAAACTAGAGTGGGTTTGCAGTGTTGTGTACAATAAGACATGAAGTATTTTAAAACCATGTCTGGTTTAAGTTTGCCTGAGTTTTCCTTTAGCCCCTTGAAAAACGCTCCTAGTTTCTAGGCAATGAATGGTGAAGTCAGATGATCAACAGCAACCTTCTCTATTGCTGAAATGAACCAGAAGTACATAATGTATGACTAGTCAGGGTGTCTGGCTTCTAAACTGCTACCAACATGAATTATTCTCGTCCCTTTGGAGGGACAGATAACATCATAGCTGAGATTTGTAAATCTATCCCCTGCTCATCCCTCACTGCAATTTGTGCAGCTCTGACTTTGTGTCTAGACCCTTCTGAGCATAGAGTCCAGCTGGTTGAGCATTAGTCAGCTAATGTCATTCTTGGCTCTGTGGGCTGTGTTTTATCTTGAAATGCATGTGAAAAAGTAGACAGTGTGAGCTAACCTATACTTATCAAGGCTGACATGGTAAGAGGAAATTCTGCTGAAGGAAGACATGGACATTTAGCATGCAGATGACAGACAAAAGATATATTAAATTCCCAGGGTTGTGTGGCAAGTGTTGTCTCTCTCTCTGTGACAGATCCCATTTGTTGTTTTGCTTGTTGCCCTTTTGACGGTAATTTGCAGCTTCACGTTGGTCATTCTCGGGCCTTCTGCTGACAGGCACATGAGAAGAGAGGTACAGAATATTTTTCTTAGCATTTCTAGACTCCTAGGTGTTTCCAAAGGAGAAAAGAGTAATGAGAATTCAGCCTTGCATTTTTTCTTTTGAAAGTAGTGCTGGAATCACATGAGGAGGTGTCATGGTTTAGCCCTAGTCAGCAACCAAGTACCACCCAGCTGCTTGCTCACCCTCCCTGCCCCCAGTGGGATGGGGGAGAGACTCTGAAGAGCAAAAGTAAGAAGCCTCGTGGGTTGAGATAAGAACAGTTTAATAATTAAAGTAAAATAATAACAACAACAACAACAATAATAATAATAATAAATAGTAATGGAAAGGAAAACAATGAGAGAGAAAAAGAGAGAAACAAAACCCAGGAAAAACAAGTGATGTAACTGCTCACCACCCACCGACTGATGCCCAGCCTGTCCTCGAGCAGCAATCACTGCCTCCCGGCCAGCGCCCCCCACTTTATATACTAAGCATGATGTCATGGTATGGAATATCTCTTTGGCCAGTTGGGGTCAGCTGTCCTGGCTGTGCCACCTCCCGGCTTCTTGTGCACCCAGCAGAGCGTGGGGAGCTGAAAAAGTCCTTGGCTAGTGTAAGCGCTACTTAGGAACAACTAAACCTCAGAGTGTAATCAACATAATTCTTATACTAAATCCAAAACACAGCAGTATACCAGCTACCAGGAAGAAAATTAACCCTATCCCAGCCGAAATGAGGACAGTAGGAAATACAATTGACTTTTTTTTTTTTAATTTCACACACTCACATATGTGCACACAGACTCACACACAAAACTATATAGAAGCAAGATAGATATGCCTGCAGGGTTCAGGCTGAGTTGAAGAACAAACTGTTTTAATGAATATTTTGATCAATCTTGCCAAATTGATTTAGAGTGTGAGTGCAGTCTGGGAATTTTTCTCATTAGTACTGAACTTCATGATAGAGGAACATGGAGTGGTGAGCTCATTAGTATCAGCCTGCCTATGTCTGAAGGCGTACATGATGACAGGATGACAAAAGTGACAAGAGACAGGGGCTGTGGTGCTGCATGTTAAAAATATACCTCGCAGTGCTGCTCTGAAATATTAATTTTACTAACATAGTTCTTATAATCAGTTATGTTGAATTAATAAAAGAATGAGGTGATTTCAAAGTATTTCCCTAAAAGGAAATATGCCGGCTCCTTCAGCAAAGAGTGAAACAAACACTAACATCTGCCTTGCATTAACAACTCATTTGCTTCGAAAAGAGGAATATGCTGCAGACATGTTACATAGGAAATCACAGTTGTTTCCCTTTACTAAGCAGAATGTTACACAAGATCGACAGATAGGTTTTACCTGCAAAAATTAGTGTTCTTAGCAAAATATTATCGCAGAGGAGTAAATGAACCAAAATAACAGCAAGAGTAAGAGCACAGATGCAATACACAGACCTACAGAGCCACACTGGACTGGCAGCCTACCTTGTCTTCCCTTGACTGTAGCCAAAGCATGGCAGTAGCTCCAAGGAGCCCTGGGGTGGCCACTACAGAACAACCTGCCAGCTGAAAACATTTCCTCCTAACCCCTGTGAGTTAGTGGTTGCCTTATGGCCTGAAGTGTTGGACTTTATGTGTTCTATAAAAGCATTTTATGCTCCGTAAATGTAACATGGTAGCTTCTGATTATACATAAAAATGTCCACTCTTTCTAAATCCTGCTAAATTCTTAGCCTCGGTGCTACCCTATGGCAACAAGTCTTACAGGTTAATTATATGCTTTGTAAAAATGTCTTAATACATTTTAAACCTTTACTTTTTAATACTTTTGAATACCCTTTTCTTGTTCTGTAGTAGGAAAATCTATATAGAAGCACAGCTCTACAGTATGCAATTCATACATTTATCTCATGTTTTTTTCCTTTTTCTTGGTATGCTTGAAATAGCCCCAAACTCATCATGACTTCGATATTTTTAACACCAGTTTCTTAATCCCACTGCCTCTGTCCTGTTTTTGAAACAGGTAGATCAGAAATGAACGTGTCATCCCAAGAAAAGCTCTTATTAGAATCCCTTTCACCACAGACATCTTCTAGGTTGTTCCTTGTTTGCTCTATCTTCATATTTTTATTTCTTTTTCTGTATTCTCTTACATTGGCTATGCTACTTGCAGCAATAGTCAGGATTTTTGGTTTTTTCCTAAGTAGTTACTTTGAATTTAAAACTCTAGGTGTGATTGTATAAAAGGTATGGAAAAGTGATTTTACCAAAGTTAATGAAGTGTATTGTAAACAACTCATCTTTGTGCTACAAGACCAGGTGACACAGGTCTGGAAGATCTGGCTGCTGGTTCTGACATTTCAGTTTTCACATAGATAACTGAAAGCTACAATATTTCCTGCTTCTTTCTGTGCTCCAGCTGGCCTGCTAGGAGGGAACAAGGTTTCCTCTGAGGTACTTTGTTGGGCTTCTGGTGTAATACTACGGAAATCTATAAAATTACAATGAGATGTGTATGTGTTTACAACAGAGAAAAAGCTCTCCCCGGTTACTTAATGAGATCTTCATGTAACATACAGATAGCTATAAACTTATAAGAGCTAGTTAAAATTAAAATTCTGTTTTAGTTGAATGTATTTTTCTTGATACATTAATTTTTTCCAAAAGTTATTATCTTTTAGAAAATTATCACAATTCATGAAAGCAACCAATCAATTCAGGGAAGTTTGAATGTTTGTTCCAAGTCACAAGAATTGTATTTTTTAAACACATGTCCAGTGTTTTATGGGATTTACATTTTCTTCTCATCTTCCTCTTTATTTCTGCAGTGATACAGCAATAAATCTCAGCCAATGAGCCAGGCAGAAGCGATACCTGGAGGTATTATTTCAGAGGAAGCTGCCTGCTTGGGATGGCAGCTTGTGGGTCTCAGCTTGTCTCTGAAGAGAGATCAGGAAATAAGCCTATGTATTTAACAATCAGCTGCAACTGAAAGGAAGCTTTTGGTCAAATTCAACTAAATAATTTGGTGGGCAGTGATTTCAAACCTAAATGAAATGTTTCTTGCTCTTCCTGAAAGAATATTTTTTTATATTCTTAATACTCAAAATTAACTACTGCTATTGAGTGTTCCTTGGCTATTATTCTGACTTTTTTTTCATTTTGTCATCATCTTCTGTTTTCTTACCGTACAGGAATGTTTTAGAGTTTCCTTCTAAGACCACTGTTTCCAGTGGCTGCAATTCTGGCAATTATAAGGATCGACATCTTACAGCGGAACTTGAGCTACTGATATTAAGGATTATACTAACAGTAAATGACCTAAAATGTGAGTGGTCGAAGCCCAAGAATCACACAAAAGGCAGTATCCATAAACTAAAGTTAAACTTTTCAACTAAGAAAAGAGAGGGCAGTGAAAAATGCTACATTTGTTTATGTATTTATGCATTTTGTTTATGCATCTATGTTTGAATTACTGTATGGTAATTCACTGCAAATTATAGGTATTATCATTTTTATACTGCTTAGCTAAATAGCCTGATATTTAACCGCATCTTAGCCAGAATACTCTACACTACCCAAGTATTTTCTAATGTGAGACTACTTTAGTGATCATATTTGTCTTTAAAACCTAAAAGGAAAGATTTGTTTGAAAATCTTAGTTGTTATTCTGCAATTTTACACTCTGAGATGCATCGTCTCACGGAAGTGAAAGCATTGGTTCCTAAATTTCTGCAGGTGCCATCAAGTCGAGAGTTGATGAAAGTCAGGATAAATCCACATATTTTGTTGTAGCTATGTTGCTGCATTGTAATGCTGCACAATTTTGTAATGTTTCACTACTCACATTATTTGTAACTGTAAGTCTCATAGCAGGTTCTGGTGCAAGACCATTTCTAGTCCTCTTTGAGTCAGATGGCTTTTCCCCCCAATAGACAGGGGTTTTTTTGTGTTATTAACTTTGCATTAGACCTGTTTTAAGAGCAACATAAAAAGTTATGTGCTACAGTTTTCAACAGTAAAATATTTATGCATGCCAGAATTATTTATGTACTGTTAATTGAAGCAAAACAATTTGTAATTTTTTTTTATAGTCAAATCGGTAATTATGTTGTAAACAACCAAATTATCTGCAATAATAACTTAAACTTAGCTGTATATACTTTTAATGATCAAAGATGTTTTTCATCTAATTTTATTCCCTGTGATTTTAGACACTTGCTTTCAAATACAACCAGGTACAAGAGAATGTACCAATAATTAACTTGGAGGCAGAATTCAAAGCACTCATTAATTTTGATTTATAGCTAAAACTATCTGGGTTTCAGAACATGATATACAGAATGAATCACTGTTTAATAGAATATTTCTTTTCTATGAGTATAAGAAGGTATACTGAATGAATTTTTGCCTATGTACTACATATTGTGAAGCTACCAGAACAATTTCAGACATGCTGTGCAATCTTCTTTCATCTGCCAATGGGCTAGTCGGTGTGTTTGCTCAATACAGCTATATCTTTAATCAGGGTAATAGACATAACTTGATAGAGGCAATTATTTTAATTGCTGTGGAAAGACAGAGAACTAAATTATAAGGGAAATTTGACTTTCAATGTTAGGTCTGTTCTAGAATTGAAATAAGATTTCAGACACCTAACAAAATTTTGTACTTTGAGGTTTGTCCTTTCAGAGCTGCAATAACTTTTTCTGAAAGGATGCATCCAACAAAGAAGAAATGTTTTTGTGTCAACACTGTTAACTTTGAAAAGGCTTGGTTTTGAAGCACTTTTAGGATTTTTGTTGTACAACATAAATGCCAAGCAGCTTGTTCAGCGATCGTGCAATCTTCATTCTTCTTTCTGTACCCTTAAACAGTTTTTGTCAGGAGTAGATCTATGTTCATTTGACAGTCACACTAAAATGAAAATAATTTTGATTGCTGACATTCGTCTCTCCACCCCTCCAAGCTGTCTTAAATTGTCAGAAATAAAACAGAAGATAGAGTCTTTGGGCTCCAGGTTGCAAACAATCATTATCACATAGTGGGATTTCTATATGAAATTTGTGTTTACTGTAGACTGGGACATATTGGAGCCTCTGTCGGGTAGTCATTCAAAATATATCAAGCTGCCAGTTCACAGATTTCAACCTAAAAGCCTTAATGTCACATCAAAAATGTGGGCCACTCTTGTGTTTAATAGGAGCAAAGTCATAGTCTCATAGCTCATAATTCAAGACATTTCTCAGGTGTGACTGTTTCTGGCTTGAGCAACAATATATTAAAGCTGAACAAGGAGAGTATTTCCACACAGAAGGTAGCAGCAATTTGCTGGCTGCCATCATGTTGCTAGCCCTTCACGCCGTAATGCCCAGGCGGCTTTGACATGGCTCTGCCATGCTAATTGAATGACTGATTTGCATGTAGGTATCTCCAAACTCGTGAGCCAGCTACAATCTTTTAAGGACATCTGTGTCATTTTGTTTATATTTTTATACCCTAAATAAATATGTATTGGTTTTGCTTCTTGACAGCATAGAAAATCCACAATAGAAAACAAGACGTGCAAACATTCTCAAGACTTTGCAGACTTCTTCCTGAGTGCAAATACTTGCTGTTACCTCCTGCTCTCATCCTGCCCGCAGAGGGCTAGAATCTCAGCTAGTGTGAGGCTTTGTAGCTCTATTTGTTGTCACCATCAGAGGACAGAACCAGGTTTTCTTTGTCTTTTCCACACTGTTATAATGTGAAAAGAGAAGCTCTGGGAATTTTTTGTTTGACATCACCAGAAAGCCAAGGGAGGCACCAGCTTGAGACTTTATGGCACATAGTTTAGTCTGTCACTTAGGTACCAGCTTAGCATTTTAGTACTGTTTTCCTCCAAGAAAATCTTTTATTTTGAAAACTCTGCACTCGGAAATATAAAACAGAAGCAGAAATATACAGGAATCTATCCCAAAGAGCCGCTGAGTGAAATGGGGTAGGTGAGAAATATTTTCAGGTCTCTGACATATTCCACCCCATTTCTTTGATTAATCATCTGTTGATGAGAAGACTCAGCCTGATACTGTGTTATGGCAGGCTGCACAGAGTGGAAGTTTACTTGTAAGTAAAGCTTATATAATATAAATAACTGCAGTTGGAAAAAAACCAGACAGGCGTCTAGATACAATAGTTTTGGGGGATTTTTTTTTCAGCTATAGTTATATCCCTAACCAATACTACTTCTAGAAGGGCTGTAATTTATTTACATATTACTCCAGGTAGATAAGCTCCACAAAAGTTCTCATACACATGGGGAACTATTTCCACAATGCCTAGGACAGAGGTTGGCTGCAGAAATATCTTACAACCACTTGTGCACCTTGAGCAGTTTTGCAGCTGTTAAGTGATTACTTGGTACAAAGACTGATGGAAAAGACAGCACCTTTATTCATGTTGTCAGGTGACATCTGGAATCCTTAGAGGACTAGTTAAAGTAAGTTCCACTGCAGATGCCACCACATAAAAGTGGTTATTAGAAAAAATGGATCGTAAACATTGTACATATTATCCATTCACAGAAAGAGTAACTCATAATTTTTAGTTTTTCCCTGCATGCAAACAGCATGCTGACATGGTATCGAACACTGTTTAAGACATGAGAATTGTCGATCAGTGCCTTTTAGAGGGATACAAACATGCTAATCTTGACAGAGGCTTCGGTTCGTGCTTTGTTTTTTTGGTGGGAGACAGGAAGCATAAATGAGTCAAGAATTAGCAGATAGGGGGCCCTATTATTTGGTTAAATCCTCTGTGATGTCTGATCCACAGCTGGCAGATAGAAGAGTATTGCTTTATGAAGGTGACTTTTCAAACTAAGATGCAAGAAGCAGACAGGTGGGGGAGTTTAATACTCCAGTATCTTTCAAGGAAATACAATCTCAGATGCTGTGATGTCTCAGCCATTGGGTGAGGTGTTCCCCTAATTGCTAGGGAAGGTCTATATGGAAGTAACTAAACATTAAACACCATCTGTTCAGACCTTAGCAGGGGTGAGTTGGCATAACTCCCATGAAATGGAGTATTTGCCTTACAACTATTGTACAAAAATATTCCCTGTCCTTACCTTTTCCTGGCCACTCTTACACATGCTTTTCTACAGTTCCTTGGCCATCTCCAGCTGAAACTTATCAAGAATTGCAAGTGATTCAGGCTGTGATAAAACATGATGAAAATGCACCCACCAGTAAGTCTGGCAGAGAGACCTCATGGTATGACACCTACCTGGGCACCATATAGTGAAAATCTGAGAGGAAACAGCAAATAAACTGCGGCCTCCGCAAGACATTTAAAATGCTTCATATTTGATTCTTTCACATACTAATGTTGCATTTAAAGCTGCTCAAGCTTACAACATCTTTTATGGAAAGGTTAAATGAGTGACATGGAAAGATCCCAAGAAATTGTTTATTTCATATAGCTATGACATATGTCATATGTCATATTGTTTATTTCATAGCTATGTCATATGAGTTTGTGTTACCCAATTGTAAATCTTTCTAAATGCAATTTATTCACAGTGAATACTTAAAGCTTATTGTAACCATTACTTTCTTTCATTTATGCAAGACTGTTCAATACAACATCTGCATACGTGCTTCCTAATAGCTTCATCAACTGATCTTGTGTTTTTTGCGTGCTAGCATTGTAAGACGTACACAAAGGATTTTCTGTTGGTTATACATATAATCTCTTTAAGTCAACTCTTCTGTTGTAAAGAGGTTCTATAGCAAAACATGTTTTGAACTCTTTTTTTCAGGCACTATTTTTCCTTTCAGTTTATGATAAGGTTTTAGAAATATATTGTATCAACTATATCCTATTCTGTGTGGGTTTTTTTTGTTTGTTTTTAAATTGGTTCTCCTCTCAAAAAAAAATCTTCCTTTTTTCTAAAGAGACACATACATGCACACGCTTTAATTTTAATGAGTAACTGAACAATATGGGTCAGGTGAGGAGCTGAAACACATTTTACAGGAAAATGCTCTTCTCTCTATCTAGAATGAGAGCAGCCATCTGAGGCCATTCATTTTTGCCATGCAAAAACTGTAAGAGCTGAAAAAACCTGAGAAATAAAGGAAAATCCAACACAAATTATGATTTCGAGCCAGACAAATCTAATTTTTTTTTTTTTTTAAAGAATTCCTTTTCAAGTAAGGACAAAGAAACTGGTGCTTTTAAAGACCAGAGAACAAGTTTTGGTAAGACAGCTATGAGAAGTGCCTGGAAAGCTGCACTCAAGGTGCAATTCCTATGTCTTATTTCTGCAACAGAGCAAGATGTGAAAAAGGGATTAGGGCTGACCTAGGCCACACGTGAGGGCATGGGGACAATGACAGAAAAGCTTACTGGGAAGGACCACAGATACATATAGTCTTGAGGTAAGTATGACTATGGGGAAGGTTAGAAGGGAAAAAATAAAAATCATTACTAACAGAAAAGAATTGTGACTGGAGAGAAAACAAATTGCTCCAGGTTCTCAGAAATTCTGACTGCAGTGACCTAATGGTAAAACCCACAGTAAACTTCATGACCTGTGTGCCAGCTGGGACAGAGTCTGCTTTGAATATCAGCCGTGAGGCACTGTGCAGTGTGCCTGAGTTAATTGGTGAACAGAGGAATAGGGATTTCAGTAAACAAGTAACTGCTCCTCATTGTAAAGAGTTGAGAGACACTGAAATTTAAACCTTCATTTCTCCTTATGTGTGTATGCAGTGTGATGTGCTGTTCTGTGTAAAGTATGCAAATTAATGACATTCTTGCTGCTTCATTTTGAGATTTTGCTATGTTTCACCCTTGTCTTTGAGAACATTTAATTATGTTTATCAGTTAAATAAGAGGACTATTTAGGATTATTAGATATGTTTTTCAATATATAAGCATAGTTTTCATTTTGTAAGCTTGATTTGTTAGATGACAGGAAATGACAGTGCAGAAGGGGAAAAATACCGGTTTCTACCTCAATACAGCTCATATTGCTCAATTACCCACCACTTGTAACTGGAAAATTTAGAAAAACCCTGAGTATCGCTAACAAAGCCTTGCAGTATGAGGAGGTCATGATTATAAGAGTATTTTATGAAGTAAGGAACTTTTATTTACACACCAAAAATAAAGTGAGGGTTTGAAAGTGAGAGATAGTAATTAAACAATGACCAGATAGGTTCAGCTACTGCAAAATACACTTGCTTTTTATGAGACCTACTGCTGATTGTTTATGATGACTGAAACAGAAGGGGCTCTTTAAATAAGAGTGGAATTAAATTATACATATACATGGGACTGTTTTAAAAGTCTTCAGCTGCCATTTTTTAGAAGCACTGGGTAATGTAGGACACCCACACTGTGCTGTGGCAACAGGCAGAGGCTGGACCAAGACCCCAGACAGCTCTAGGCTTAACACCAAGTTCTGGATTCCCAGTCTACTGTGACTGCTGATGGATGGATATTTGCAAAGCCTGAACAATAGCATCCTTATAAATTAAATGATAATTAAAAATGTGATTTTTAATCTTTGTGGATTCTTCAACTCAGAATTAAAATTCTCATGTCATTTCCACTTATAAAGATTCTACTTCTACCACAGTCAGTGATGTTATATTACTACATAAAGACATCTTTTACAATTGTATTTTACAAGGCAACTGAGCACTGGTGTTAGTGTGCATAGCCCCTTGACAACTGTAGAGGCATTTTCCTCCAGAATATCAAAATATTCATTTGTACTCATGCATTTTCCTGGAAGCTTCTCCCCAAGAACTTTTTAACTAATGCTCTATTCTGATCTCCAAGTGTACAATTTTATAATGTTCTATTCTATACAGTGATCATGAAGGCACACAAATGAAAATGTAAATCCTCATCCTAGGAGGAGGATGAACACCTCAACAAATATTCTGTGTGCGATATGCTAGGACTTGAGCTAGTCTATACTGAGACAGAACAGAAACCTATCAGAAGGTGGAGCAGAATAGATTCTGCAGAGTGGAGTCATTTCCACCAAATCTGCTGCCACATCTTTTTCATACTATGTTGCTTATAGCTATATATCACCCAATAAATCACTCCTCATGAGAAGCACTATCATTCCAGAAACATTCCAGCACATTAAAGAATGGGACTGAGAGAAACTTCACTGAAGGTGCTTCTAAATTTGTCTTTTTATTCTGTTGCTTCACCATGTTGTTCTTCTAACAATTGCTATGATATATTATTTTACAGCATGTAAAATAAAAGAGTTTCAGTCTCCCAAATCCTATCTCACAGATTTAGACGAGTATTCTTTTATTCACTGAGCAGTTAAATAGGGTGTTAGTTTTCTGCAGGTATTTCATAATGTATTGGCATTTGAATGGTAAACATTCACTAGATTAGATATTCATAACAATAGTGGATAAATATTAGTAGATACTAGAGCAAAACAGGGGTTTACAGGACGTGGGGTTCTGTTTCAGATGGCTCCAGAGAACACTTTTGGAAAGAGGATAAGAAATAAGGCACGTACAGAACAATAGGAATTGGAACTAGGGTCACATTCAGACCATTTTGCTACTAGGTTAAAAGATGAACAGTTTATAACTGGGCTTCAGTAATACCTGACAGCAATGAGTTCCACAGTTTAATCATGCTGCAGGGTGTAGGGAAAGTACTCACCTCCTATTTTTGTTTTTATTTGCAGCTTAATAATTTTAGATAACCTATAGTTCTGCTGTAAATTTAGAGAAATAATTAAAAAATATTATTTTTGTTGAACTATTAGTCTATAGCAACAAATTGATACTGAGAATTGTAAATACTGAAGTTGCTTCGCAGAGGTTTTTTTGTGCAGCCTGCAATGCTCTAAGTTTATCTATGTCCCTTTCTCCTTTGCACTTACCATAATACTTGCTACAAATTGACCAGACTGTATCTCAGAAACTGCAGACAGAAAATGGATAAACAGCAAAAATTCAAGGATAAGGCTTCTCCCTCAACTCTGAAATCACCACACATGCTGTTGATATTACAGCCTTTTGAAAGGAACAAGCATGTTGCTACCACACTTAAGTTTCTGTAACCAAGATGCAGATGTGAAATGAATGGCCAAGATGAAGGCACTGAAGTGCCTCAAGGGCCACTCTGAAGTAAAAGAGAAAAGTAAACTGTGAATCACCAGGAAAAGAGAGAAAAAATATCCAAGTATGTTCATGCACAGGCACACACACACTGATATTTCTCAAGGTGGATTGGTTTGATAAAAATTATGACCTTTTTTCCTCTACCTTATTTTATTTTCCAGTACTAAAAATACTGGAATTACCTGAGGCATAAGTCAGAACACACCTCTGTTATCACTCCAGAGACTTCACACTTTGCTCATTAGGCTCCTTAGGATCTAACTGAGTGACCTTGTTTGGTGGGAAGGCACAGATGGAGGCTGTCGGTAAATCTTGTTAATGTAACAAGTATTCCTACTGTTATATGAGGTTTGCACCTCATATAGCGTTTCTATCCCCAGTGAACAACCATCATTCCCTCTTACCAATGTCAGCCCCCTTATTTCATGCCACCAGGTACTTCAGCATTTGTTTTTGTTGTGAATTACCAAAAAAGAACATCTTGCTGTGAGTGTAGGATGATCTTTCTCTCAAAGGTACTCATGCACCTTGCTTCTAGAGAAAGTGATGTTTGCTTTTAAATTTGGAAGTGTTACCTGATAAACACAACAGCTTTCTTCTGCTGTGAATCTTTTCCTGAGCTTAAAAAAATATTTTTAATGACAGGAATGCAGACTTTTCCTACATTCTTGCTCACCCATACTGTACACCAAGCACACCCATCATACAGAACAGTTCTACTGTATGAGATACATAACTAATACATAAGATAATAAATAGGGGGTTTATTTATGAAATAATTTTAAGTGATTTAAAATTTTAGGATGTAACTAGTAGTTGATTTTTGTGAGAAGATAAAAAGCTGGTTTCAAAGTACGTTCAGCTTCTAAAGGCAATGCTAAAAAGGTGACACCACCTTAGTTCAATGGACCCCTTTGGGTAAAAGAAGAAGGATAAAACACTAACTGAAATATTTAAGTAAAATTCAGTGTTGTAAAAAACTGCCACAACCCTGAACACCAGGATAAATTTCATGCTGAATAAGGAGTCATATTTCCTAAGTGTTCTGCATTGTCAAAGCACAGCAGCAAAGCTAAGAGTGTTTAAATTAGGGACCCCTATTTTTCATTTCTATCTTCAGATTTGCTTACTAAGTTTCCCAGTCCAAATGCGATTGTGAAGGCACAATTTGAAAGCAACAGCTTTACATATTTTTAAATTATAGTCTCTTCCGGTTTGCGGCAGGAGGAATCAAGCTTGAAATGAGAAACTGAGATGAATGTGCATTCCCTTTTCCATAGCCACTTGGCTCTACAAGCTAGTT
>WEKW01031071.1:0-16958 GCA_013389905.1 Sula dactylatra
CTTTTTTAACATTCTTTGCAAATCAAAACCATAAGTAACTTTACATCTTCATTTCCAAAGCAAGGAAAGCTTTGGGCAAGGAAAAACACAGGCTTCAATGTGAGTTGTTTTCGTTTGGTTTGGTTTGGTTAGTTTGGCGGGTTTTTTTAGTATTTTAAGGCAGTAATGGAAGGCAGCTTCACTATGGGACTAAACAGGGTCAGCGGAAGATGTTGGGAACACTCCAAGTTCCAAAAAAACTCCACGTGCAGTTCTCAATCCATGGACTTTGGAAAAAGACCCAGCATAGCCCCAAATATAATGATCCTCAACATGAATAATTCCTTAGGGTATGGTATGGAAACTGAGGCAGAAAAAATATAGCTAAGATTAATTTTTATTTTTCTTATCTATATCTATATTTTCAGATAAGCAGACAAAGAGATGCTATCAAAACCTCCATAAAGTCTGGATATTAAATAAATAAAAAATATAGTGGATGTTCTTGAAAAAAATTAAGTGGTAAACTAGAAGAGGGAGGTTCTCAAGGACAGGGGAGAGCTTAAGTTTATACAGCTGCTGAGGTAAAACAGTACCTCAGTACCTGTCTAGTTCAGACAGCACTAGTTTTGATTAGTAGTCCTATAGATAAAAGAAGTATAAGACACAAGGTTTGTGCTTCTAGGGTGTTCCCCTCTCACCTTACTTGGTATTTCAATGCAACTGGTCACAATGGAAAAAAGTTCTTATTGTCCTGCTGTGAATGTGTGCAAGAAATACAATGATTTACGTACTCTAACAAGAGAACAGGAAAAAAAGAACTGCTCTACAACTGGGTAGAACTTCTGTGATTTAGATCCTTAAAACATACTATGAAATGTTTCCTGTTTTCACTGTTATCAAGCAGTTGCTCACAAGAACTACTCTTCATCTTCAGTGTAGAAGCTGTTCACTGAGAAACCTGGAAGTAAGTATGTTTGGTCAAAACTGACATAAGGAAACTAATTTGTTTCCTTGGTGTAGTGTATTGGGGCTTTGCTCCATGAGTACAAATAACCACAGGGCAAAACAGCTTATATTAACAGGCTGAGGTGAACTGCAGTGACCTACATTCAAGACAATATTTCTGATTTCTGCAGAACACATTAATTCAAATTTTATCTGTTCAACCATAATAAGTCTGATTGAATGAGACCTGCACTACTGAATACAGTACGAACAGGACTGGACATACAGTGTGGGAAACCTAAACTAGAATCAATTGGAACATAGTCTTCCCTCTCCCCTTGCCATATTATGATCAGTTCTGAAACATGGATTTTAATAGCGGTAAGAACTGAATTCTATTTACTCTTGCCTTTGCTGACATTCTTGTCTGGTAATGGCACCATTTAAAGAATTAAGCTTTTGAGCATGTTCTGTACTCCCCAGAGCAATTATTTTAGCCTTTCACATGCCCAGACTCAGTACAGTACACGAGCACAGCTTTCTGTCAGGTTACTTCCGATGTGAGATGCAATCATTTATGGATGCAAAACACACTTGCTTCCTTGACAAACTGAGCCTCAAAATTAAACTTTATGTATCACTTTACCCTGACATAATGTAGCAACATATTGGTTAGCAGATATCTAGGCACAGTGGTAATGTAATAACATACATACTTTGACCAAAAGCTTTTTTTTAAATAGATGAAATCACAGTGGAATAGGTAGTTATTAAGGAGGAAATATAACTAAATGATGTATTTAAATGGCATTAACAAAGTATAGTTTCTGTCCATCAATAGTATTGTTGCAAGTGTAGTTTTTAAGCCTAGCAAACCATGTCTGGAAGATTCATCGGGTTCACTAGGTTATCACAGAAAACTGGAAGGATCAATAAATGATGTTGCATAAGCAACATAGCATCTAAGGCCAGCAGTTTGAAGATATACATATCCTGAAGGTTGATTCCTGCAATACGTAATCTGTGTGGGTCTTCCCGCTCGTGCTAATGTTCAGCCTTTGTGCATAGATAAACTTCGGCACTGGAGATATTTACAGAAACAAGCTGATGAGCAGTCACCTATCCAAGAGGTAAATAAGAAGACTGAAAAAATACATAGGTAGCTAAATCCAAAATCTGACTTGGCATCTGGCCAGTCATTCTACAGATTCAGATACCCACAGTTACAATCCCCAGCTGCTTGTCATTACTTGCTTCCTACAGGTCTGTGGGTTTTCAGATTTGTTCTTGTGGTTAGGTAATAAAGGAGGCTGACCTCTCTACAGCTAGTTACTGTCAAAATCAGGTTTATTAACCTAAATTGTTTAAAATATTAGTTCTAGTATATATGTAGCCTGGGAGTCTTCTCCTTGCTGGCTAAACATCCTAAACCCCTAGCTATGGGTTTAGGATTTCTCACTTGCCTCTGAATGAAACCTTGTATTCCTGTATGTCATGCAAACTGTCTTCAGGAAGAGTGAAAGCAAGCACTCTAATAAAGAATACCTTTTTGCTTGATGACTAAGAGTATTTGCACAGAAACTGAACTACTAGGCAGTTACAGTTATGTTGTACAAAGAAAAGTGAATACAGTTTCTATGAAGTTCTGAAACCATTTTAACAGTGGCACCTAACTGAAATAGCTGCTCAGGTCCAGAACAAAGCTAGAATTTAACTTTTTTCTTTCCCGGTTATACCAGTTGATTTACATTTTCCATTGCCCACCATGCTAACACTCATAAATTCCTTCTACATCAGAATAAGGCATCAAGACCCCCATAGAGAAGCCCACTCAGCATAATTTGTAGATTTTACAGTCCTGAACATCACAGTAACCACGCTTCTTTTTGAATCTAGTTTCAAGGCCTAAAATGAGATTTATAGATTCCTCTCTGAAGGATAAGAGACCAAGAAGCAATATAAATGCCAAATACTGGGTCAAAGTGTGGTTTTATTGTTATCTCATGAAGAATGAGGATGAAGCTACCCTTTGAATTATAGGTTCACTGATTTTTCACAGACAGATTTTGAAGGACCCTATTTCAGGCATATTGGATGCTTAAAACTTTATCAGGCCTCTAACTATTTTCAAAAACAGCTGCCTAATTCTAAAGAGAAAGAATATAAAAAGATGCTTTTGAAAATCCTGTTAAATGTGTACACAAGAAGAAATCTTGGAAGCGAAAGTCAGCTCATTTAGAAAGAGATGATGGAAGAGCAGGGCCATCATGAGCAAAGGAAGAAGAGGAAGAACTCATAAATGAGACAGAAACCACCCAATCCCTATCCTTGAATGAGTTCTGAGATATGTGAAAAGCTTTCAGACATCACCTAGGTGAGCACATTTTCACCTGGCTGCTCCGATGCTGGGGTAACAGGACCAGTAGCCTGGAATCAGAGGGTAAGGAAGCCAAACTGGGAACCCTTTTTAGGGAAGGGGGAATCCAGTACACTTGGAATCGACTGCCCCAGGGGTGGAAACACAGCACTACCATTTACCATGCACTGATCCAGATTGCACTGGAACAGAATGGAGCTCTGGAACACCTAAAATGCGTTGATGACATCATCATGTGAGGCAAAACAGCAGAAGATGTTTTTGAGAAAGGGAAGAAAATTGTCCAAATCCTTCTGAAGGCTGGTTTTGCCATAAAACAAAGTGAAGGGACCTGCACAGGAGATACAGCTTTTAGAAATAAAATGGCAAGATGGGCATTGTCAGATCCCAATGGATGTGATCCACAAAATAGCAGCCATGTCTCCACCAACTAGCAAAAAGGAAACACAAGCTTTCCCTGGGCAGGAGGACAATGGCTGAAGTATAAATGTGGGGTGGCCTGGCAGATTGATTATATCACACTCCTACAAACCTGCCAAGGTAAGTGCCATGTGTTTACAATGGTGGAAGCAACCAGTGGTGCCCCATGCCACTGCCCAGAGCACTATCCTGGGCATTGAAAAGCCAGTCTTATGGTGACTTAGCACTCCAGAAAGAATTGAGTCAGACAATGGGACTCATTTCCAAAAGGACCTCATGGACACCTGACCCAAAGAGCATGGCATTGAGTGGGTGTATCACATCCCCTATCATGCACCAGCCTCTGGGAAAATTCAATGGTACAATGGACTGTTAAAGACTGTGCTGAGAGCAATGAGGGGTGGGACATTCAAACACTGGGATACACATTTAGCAAAAGCCACCTATTTAGTCAACACTAGGGGATCTGCCAGTCGAGCTGGCCCTGGCCAGTCAGAACTTTTACGTACTGTGGAAGGGGATAAAGTCGCTGTAGTACATGTAAAAACTATGCTGGGGAAAACCATCTGGGTCATTCCTGTCTCGGGCAAAGGCAAACCCATTCGTGGGATTGCTTTTGCTCAAGGACCTGGGTGCACTTGGTGAGTGATGCGGGAGGATGGAGGATTTCGATGTGTGCCTCAAGGGGATTTGATTTTGGTGAAAATAGCCAATGAACTGAATGGTATGCTGTTAATTGCTATATAATATTGTATGTCATCACTTATGTGGTTGTTATATGCCATATCAATGGTATCATAGTAGGAATCTTCCGGATTAATGAAGAATGAACTTTAATTAAACTGAGCAAAGTGCAGCAGTGATGGAACCAGAACTAACTTCAGCATGCAACAATCCAACACGACACAGACCATCTCTCCTGCCCTGAAAGACTGTTACAATAGATGGAGCCCAAAGTCATAGAGTAAATGAACTCAACGGACATTTTAGAGGAATGGTCCATAGGCTAAGGGAATGTTATCTACATATATACATACATATATATTTATTTATATATATCGAAAGACAGGGAAAGTGGTGGTGATTAATTGGAATGTACTAGAAAAGGTAGGACCTGAGCATGACGTAAATGGCATAGAGTAAGGGATGGATACTGTCCTGATTTCAGCTGGGATAGAATTAATTTTCTTCCTAGTAGCTGGTATAGTGCTGAGTTTTGGATTTAGTATGAAAATAATGTTGATAACACACTGATGTTTTAGTTGTTGCTAAGTAGCGCTTATACTAGTCAAGGACTTTTCCAGCTTCCCATGCTCTGCTGGGAGGGGAGGGGGCACAGCCAAGACAGCTAATCTGAACTGGCCAAAGGGATATTCCATACCATATGATGTCATGCTCAGTATATTAACTGTGGGGAGTTGGCCGGCGGCGGTAGCGATCATGGCTCAGGGACTGGCGGGGCATCAGCTGGTGGGTGGTGAGTGGTTGCATCACTTCTTTTTTCCCTAGGTTTTGTATCTCTCTCATTCTTGTTGTTTTTCTTTTCATTACATTATTATTATTATTATATCTTAATTATTAAACTGTTCTTATCTCAGCCCATGAGTTTTCTTACTTTTGTCCTTCTGATTCTCTCCCCCATCCCACTGGGGTGGAGGAATGAAAGAGTGGCTGTGTGGTTCTTGGTTGTTGGCTAGGGTTAAACCACAACAGTCACCTTCATTTACCTACAGATCAGTTATTACCTCCTCTAAATTACTCTTGAAGGTGGGATTCAGATGGTTTCATAATTTTATCCACAACATTCCTATGCCCTGTGTTACATGGTTTGATCATTATACAATTTTAAAAAGGCATAGGTACTATAACACTAGAATTAGAATACTCCATAGATCAGTTATGTAATGGAATAGGTCAGAATCATAGAATCACAGATCAGAATTTTTCTAATTCCATAGTCACCATATTCTGATGCTATCAGTGACTTGAAAATATCTTAAATTTCAAATAGCCCCATTGAGCTAACTGTGCTATTCCAAGAGTTCATTTCTATTCAGTATAACAGTGATGACATTTAGACTTCTAAATCTAAAAACAGAGATGAAGAACTGTGCCTCATTTACTCCTGCAAAGCAGTACTTTAAGCTTACTTAAAAAATAGTTGTGATAGTACCAGTGAGGCCACTAATACAGGAATCTCTCCCAAAATAAAATAATGTACAAGTCCACCAATCTGAAAAAAACACAGATGCTCATTCGCTGCTGTGAGATTTTCAACATGAAAAGACACTGTGATAGTTACTACTGTAGTACAAATCTGTAGCTTAAATTTTAAATAGATTTTTAATTGATACCTGGTATTAAAACCATGCAAAAACATGAAAGTAAAAATGACTGGAAAACAAGTTCAAGAATCAGTCTTTGCTTTGGGTTTGTGACTGCCAAGTGCAGTATGAATGACTTGGCCGGTTTTTCAATTTCTTCCCAGCTGTGCAACACTTAGACTTCTAAATTACACCCTTTTTGGCAAATCAATAACCATTTACATTTGGAAAACAGTAGTCCTCATCAAAAGAGGCCAGGTTGTGGGAAAGTAATTACTCTTAATGTGGAAGGGAACAAGAAACCAAATCACTGAAAGAAAGACGCATTAATGAATCCATTTTCCACAGCTTCACAGATGAGGGGAAAAATAACTTGGCTCAATATAAAATTATAATAACCATTTGTGTCATGAAACAGACAGGAACTTAGTTCTTCTAAGTTGAACCTAGTACAAGGTTTGACATTATTCTTTAAAAATAAGGATAAACATTTCAGGCCTCTAGTCCCTGGAAACACTGAAAACATTTGGCTTCATTGCTCTATCTTGAGTCTGGAAAGATCCCTTTTGAAACACTGTCAAATGGGAACAGTAAATGTTTACTGATTTCCAGCAATAGTATAATATTTTGCTTCCAAGTTTTTTCTGCCCAAAATGTTGAATTCTCTATCACCAACACTTAGCCTTTCAGAAAACATATTTTTTTTGACTAGCATTTCAAGAGTATAAAATATGGCATCAACACCTAGGAAAGTCATGAAAATAACACTTAGCCATTACAGAGGGTTCTTTTTACTTTAATACACAGCTATTCCCATTTCCATGTCAAACAAAAAATCAATGGAAGCATATTCTAACAGGCTGCATTTTGTTGATTAACTACAGAAGGGAAGTTTTGAATCAGTAGCAGAAGCAACTTTAATCTCTAAAGTCTAACTCTAGATATAATGACCACTGTATATTTGCATCTTAAACCTTCAGGTAAGTTTACATGGACAAAATTGTCACAGTTACACTGATGACTGGTACTTACAGAGGGTTTTCTATCCCTTTTTCCATGAAGACAAATGTAAAATGAAAATGGCTTTTTGGGGAGTGGGGTTTCATTTTCTTAGTTTCCTACTTTGCACAGACATCATCTGGCAGACAACAAATAGCAATATTGGGTACGTTCTAACTAGTGTACAACAATGAAAAGAAAAACAGGTTGACCTAGCATAATTATTCTCAAAAAATGTCCTCCAGTTATATTTTGTGTATGAAAAATCATGTTAAAAACTACACAATAAGTATCTTCAAAAGAGGCACTGATTGGGAAATAAATTGAATAAAGCTTTCCAACAGTTTAGATTTATGTGTCTTCTCTTGAATTATTTACAAAACAAAATCCCCAAGGAAACAGCATTTGCGTAAAATAATTACAGAACAATGTGTGGGACTCTCATATTCCTTCCTCCATGATATCTGCATGGTAAACTTCCATATGCCATTTTACTATTGTCTGGTAGGAAATGAAAAACTTCTTGTTAAGTAGTCATATTCCATGGCCAGGACATTTTAGTTTATCCACATGTAATTATCATAACATACAAATTAGTATGATTTTATTAATTCATTATTTAAAATAAAACTCCTTAGCTTTATAACAATTCTTGGAGTGAAGCAGCCCATCCAAAAATACAAGCCCTATGATTTCATAAGACATTCAGGGGAATTATAAAGAGCACGGAAGATGTTCTCACATCCCTATGAGCCAACATATGTTGTCATTTTCAGCTGTAATTGTTTAGTGTGAAAAACAATAGCTTTCAGTTAACAGACATACAAGACAGCAAAATTATTTCCACTCATCACCTCTGTAATGCATGTGTAGGAGTGGGAATGGTTATGAGCAGCTTATCTTCTCTTTTTAAATTTATTTAATAGAGAAAGTTGCTACTGATAGAGTTTTCAGTTCATAGAGGAACTGGAGACTCTTTGAATTAAAAAAAAAAGAACACAGACCATCCAAATCCTGGCATCCCACCCCACTACTCTGAACTGTGCAAAGAAAACAAAAAAGTCAATTTGAGTGACAAAAAAATGTTGTACATCGAGCTTTTTAAATGAGAAAAATGCAAGACACATGTAGAGCTCTTAACAAAAGCCTTACAAAGTTATTTCCCTTTCAAATACCCAGAAGAGCCCTCTCAAAACTTCTTCTCTGGTAGCCTGAAATATAATTCTCTACAATTGAATTTATCGCTTATAATAGCTCCCTGTTCTCCTGCCGATCTACATATAGATATTGTGTTGCCATGACCTACCCAGTTTCTACATTGATATATTTAGATCAATAGTGACATCTATAACCACTACACTGGTCTGAGACTATCAAATATAATGTCATTTGCTTTGTTATACAGTTAAACTATATGTACTTAATTTATCATTATCCTTGAGCTGTTGAAGTTGCACCAGATTGCAGTCTGTCTTATTAGGCATTTCCATGCAGTGTATTGCAGCCATAGCTTTTCCCGTCCAATTCCCTATCCGCTTTTCCCATATATAATTATTGTAGCAAGCAGAAACTGGCACTGGTGAAGAACCACTGTACTTAGCCCACCATTTAAGACTTTGCTTCCACCTAGCTTCAGTGGACTCATGACTTATTTTTACCTCCAGTGCAGTGTAGTGGAAAAGCAAGGTTTGGTTTTCCCCTAAATATACAGGTTAAGTTTCACCAGAAAAGTCTTCATGTTTCTGCACTTTTGTTTTTTTAACAACATCATATAAGTGGAGTACAAAAACAGTAATGGTCAAGTGAATTCTTCCAACAGTAGACTTTAGTCTCTAAGGATGTCAATCAAGAATCTTTCATGAGCTCTAACTCTCATGCATACAAAATTTTCTGCTGACAAAAAGCCTATGTCAACAATCTTTAGCAACTGCATAGCTATAGCTGTTAGTAACTTTCCTGTGTTGTACTATTTTTAGTGTTAAATAATTTCCATTTCATAATGGAACTACATCTCTATGCTGTACTTTTCCTTGTAGCAGGTATAATATTTTATAAGTAGCACTGTGCATCACAAAAAACCTTGAGATATATTATTTATAGCTTAAAACAATACTGCTGCCAGATGATGCTTTCTAACTCTAAGAGGATTTTCAGATGTCAAACAGGTACAGCTAATATCTGTTTGTCCTCAGTAAACGCTATTGCTCTTAAAAGCTATTGCTAGTATTAACATGCATCACAGAAAAACTTATGTGGTTGTCAATCCTTTTAAATTTAATACCTTTCACTAGTTTTGTATTTCAGAGAAGTGAGTTTCTATTAACAACAGTTGAATGGAAAAGTTCTGAAATCTCTTATGATAAGATTTGTTATTTGAAGGACTGTAATAGCCATCTATTTTGTACTACACTCTGTATGAACACTAGAATATGCTACAAAAAGTATCTTGTTTTGGGGCTCATTCTTGGATCATTTGTCTCCATTGAGAGAAATACTGTTAAAAATACCTTTTAAACAACAGAATATCTTCAGAGAGATGGGTGGAATCTGCTTAATTTGGGAACATTTGCTAAAACCTCTGAATTAAGTGATCAAAACAGTGAAAACATTTCTCTCTCAACTTCTTAACACTAACTCAACATTTTTGCTGACATTTCTTATTTGCACATTAGTGCAATTTCAAATTCAACAATGTCTTTTGGACATAAAAAGGAGCAAATTCAGAAATTCATAAAGAAAAGCATTAAAAGCTTGATGGGATAGAACAAGGAAAAATATAGTTGTTTTCAGATTTTCAAGATTCTGTTTTGATGGGTACGTCAGACTGCCTCACCAAAAGCTGTCTCATTAACAAGAATCATGTTAATCATGACACTCAGTAAAACACTGTAAAAGCAGTTCTCAAATATTTTAAAGGAGTTGCAGATCAGTCAAGACTCAGCATATATAAGTATACTGTCACCTCAGTCATAATAAATTAACTTAATTTATCTAACCAAAACAATCCACAAGACACAGAATTATGATTTTAACTCAAGATCAGGCATTATAGTGAAACATCCCAGTTAACTGGATATTCAAATTAAGTCTCTCTCAGTCTATTTGAATCCATTGCATTTCTGATAGTTCCTGCTTTGTGCTGAAAATGGATTGGATGTTTAAACCGCATCATGGTGGCATAAATATAGCCACAACATTGATTTTGCTGATTAAACTAGTTAGTTCCTAGTGTAGGATCAGTACTGAAAAACAGCAATGCAACATTTTCTGCTGGATAAAAAAGAAATTAAGACCATCCTTTGCTTTGGCACACCATGTCCAAGATATGTGTATCCAAATAATTTTTCTGATTTTGCTTTTTCTACATAACTCATAACTGTCATGACTAAATATAAAAGCTAATCTTACAAAGCTGCAAAGAAAAATGAAACAAAAAAGGAAATATTTTATCCATAACTATAGTCTAATGTAATTGACTGTAAGAATGGATTTGGTATACATTTTTCTTTCATCAGCTTGGAAAATGTGGAGGGTTTTGGGTGACATTTAGTGCTTTGGTAGAAGCTGCTTTGATTGTGCTCTTATTTCTTCCAGACATATCAAATGGGAGAATTTGTTTATATAAAACCTCATGAGCTCGTTCACAACTTGTAAAACTCTCTAACACATAAGCAGAATATTGTATCAATCTCTATTTTAAAAATTACACTTTTACAAAGTTTTCTTTGTTCTAAATGCTTTTAAACCATACTTAGTAGTTCATCACAATTAAGGGGTCTAAACATTATCACTCTCTTTTTATAGACAGGAAAACTGGGACAGCAGAGCACTAACCTTTAAATAAAGAAGACAGTGAACTTGCGTTCTTGTGTCCTGGTTTTGGCTAGGATAGAGTTAATTCTTTTCATAGTAGTTTGTATGGGGCTATGTTTTGGATTTGTGACCAAAGCAGTGTTGATAAAACACTCATGTTTTAGCTGTGGCAGAGCAGTGCTCGTGCAGCATTGAGGCCTTTTCTGTTTCTCACAAGGTCCCACCAGCAAGCATGTTGGGGGTGCACAAGAAGCTGGGAGGGGACACAGCTGGGACAGCTGACCCCAACTGAACAAAGGGATGTTCCACACCATATAACATTATGCTCAGCATATAAAACTGAGGGAAGAGGAAGGAAGAGGGGGAACACTTGGAAAGATGGTGTTTGTCTTCCCAACTAACCATTACGTGTGATGGAGCCCTGCTTTCCTGGAGGTGGCTGAACACCTGCCTGCCCATGGGAAGGAGTGAATGAATTCCTTGTTTTACTTTGCTTGCGCACACAGTTGGACTGAGTGAGCAGCTGTGTGGGACTTAGCTGTCTGCTGGAGTTAAACCACAAACCCTTGTCACTCCACTTCTGATGACTGAATCTGCTGGACAATATATTTATTGTCCTTCTAAATGCCCTTATTACTTTTCTACTTTCAATACATTTTGTAAAGAAAAATTAAAATATATGGCTTAAGAACAGCTACATAGTTCAGCTTTGTCAGTGTAGTGTTGTCATCAAAAATATTATCACATAGATTACTACAATTATTCCAAGGTCTTGAATGGAAAACAAAGACATGTTATTCTTTTCCCAAAGTGATTTTGCATCACTGATAATCATAGAATCACACTTAATAATATGAAACATCAGGTTAAGTTTAAGCCAAATGGCAGAATCACACACAAAATATGGATTCTTAGTATTTTGATAGTCTGTATTCAACACAAATACTCTAGTGTTGCAGACAGGAGTTATACAGAAAGACTACATGAGGGGGAAAATCCTGCATTATGCAGATGAACTGCAGTAAATGTCTTTTATCAAGGAGGTCTTGGTAGCGGTCCCCTGAGCACTCATCAGTCCAGCTGCATGTGTCATCTGAGTGACATTTCTTCTTCATTGGTCTCCTCAGCACCTTTGGCTCTGCCTTGGGGAATGAAAGAATGGAAAATACTCTGTTTTGGTGAGCTCACTTCCTTACAGCTTACAGACGTCCATGGCCCACCACTTTTATTTACTATTGTACCACATTGGTACTGTATTGTATGAGTCACCTCAGTGAAGCCAGAAAATGCCTCTCTGTCTCTGAGAATCGTTCCAGAAGCTGTCCTAGCCTGAGTACAGAGAAAGGATTGACTATCCAGTTCTAGGTAGGAAAACTTTTATTTTCATTGCTAGCATTTTATTCAAATTTAGATGCTGCAAAAGATAGACCTTTCCTTGCATTTGACTTTTGTATGAGAACTTGAATGATTTTTCCTGCAGATTCATCTAATCTGAAGTTCTGAACAGAAATTGCTAACTGTGAAGCTTTCTTGCTCTAAGTTGCCTCTATACTGACTACATGAAGCACTGATTTGGAGAGAAGAAATACTGAATCACTACTCAAATCTTAACAGGTTGAACTGACCTCTAAAAGTGCAGCTACCTGTCCGTCGTCTCTACAGGGAGGCTAGGGCAACCTGGCTGCTAAAACCACTGTTTGCATTGTATGTGGCACACTGGGCTCATGACATTATGAACTGGGAAAATCCACACACATTTGATGCACTGTCAGCTGTAGCTGAGGAGAGGTGAAGATTGGAAGACTGCTCAAAAATATTTTAGTCAGCTGAGGTCTTAAACTCTTGTGGATTTTGGAAACAAACAGGTATGCATCTTCCTGCTAATCTTTAGCTATCTTCTAACCCTTAAATTAAACCTCTCTATAGAGACTTTTCTTCAGGGTTTACAGGGTGAGATAACATCTATAATTTGATAGAATTAGAACTTTTGAGCTCTGAAAAAGAAGTTCCATGGTTAAAACTAAGTCTGTAGTTTCATGATATAGGGACAACAGTACTGATTCAAGGTGTCCCCTTCTCCCTGGAAGATTTTTGACTCCACATCATAGCATGAATTTTTTGTGGAAATGTTTCATGAACTAGTTCAATAAACAGAACTGAAACAGAGGGGCAGGAGCAATCAAGTCTATGTTCACACCCTGGCTATCCTTCCTTAACTTCATTCCACAGAATGCCTTAAGCCACCCTCAGACAGCAGAAGGTAAATCTGTTCTTGAGCTTAGGTCCATTGCTTACAACTAGTGACAGTCTGGCCAGAATTTTAAAGTAAAGTAAGGTTTGTGACACCTCAATTAACTGTGATTATCACCTCTACTAAATGATAGAAAAAAATTATTTAACTGATTCATCAAAGACATGCTGCTGGTCTTATTACCACAATAGACATTATAAATTCTGTGTTCTGTTGCCACTCTGATTCGGCTAAGTACCAGTGCCAATGAATGAACCAAAAAAGGGAAATCACTTCCTTATGCTAAGAGGTGAAAACACTGATTTCATGGTGGTTAAGGAACCAAGAAGTTGTTATAGCATAATTAGTTTATAATCATATCAGTGAGAAAGAAATTGATGGTTGTTCAAGTAATACTTTATTAAATAGTAACCAGATTTAAAATTAATAATTTAATATAAATTGAAAATAAATTTCATCACTGTTGAAGTGAATGTTTGGTGACATAATATTTAATCAGCATGCGAATTTTGAACATATTTATTTGCTCCTTTGCCACTTTATGTTTATTATTTTTTTCTGAAATACTCTTTCTTCCAATCCCTAAAGTGCTACTTATTGTATTTATGAAAAATAGGAATATCACAGTGATGGAGTGAAGAAGGGGGATGTTTCAAAGACTTACCTTTATTTTTTTAAAACTCCTGTTACAGAGACAGGTAAATATTTGTTATAGTTTTGGAGTTACCCTATTTTTTAACGCTAAAGACATGCTTTGATTGTTTGCTGAATCCCAACCTACAACAGAGCTCTCATCACATCTTGTTTGGTAACAAGACAAATGCAGCAACCATTTTGAAGAACAAATTCTTGAACCTTTGTGTTCTTAGATATTACTTACACATATTTTACTTTATAGGTTTACTGAATATTTATTGCTTTACAATATAGTGGACTAATGGTGCTTGAGAGTTAAAATTTCTTTTCTTCTTCTTTAGATAAGTTTGGTCAGGATTGAAACTTCCTTTTTTCCCACTAATATTTTTTCCAAACTTTTAGCCAGAAGTTTTCTCACCCTCAGTGCTTTATTTGCCTTATGGCTTTTGTTCAAGTCTTCTGATTACTAAAAGGTCTATTCACTCAACAACTCAAAACAGCTATTTCTGAATCACTGCTTAGTGATCTACTTGTAGCTTATTCTTCACCTGGGCTAACTAGTCCTGTTTATCAGTGTGCTAATGCTACTGTCTTCCAGAACTCCAGTAACAACTCCATGCAGCAGTCCTACTTACTCAAAGCTAGCTGGGTATCTCCTTTAGCGTTGGTCTCTGATTTTCCTTTTGTTAACTTTCTTCACTCCAGCCATCACTCAGTTTCTTTCAGCATTGTCCAACAAATACTTATATCTTTCCACTCATGCTTTCACTGATTTATAAAACATCACTGCTGATTTTCTGTGTGTACTCTTTGCTTCCTTCTCCTTTCCTTCTCTCCTATTTTTTCCATCAGTATGATTAATGAATCTATCCATATTTCCCAATCCTTCACATTCAGTTTCTCTCTCAGAAGATATTTCTTCTATTCCATGGCCTTGGCAAAATCTGAATATCTGCTACTTCTGCCCCTACTCTTGGATAGCGTCCTGCAACAGTAATACCTCCCTTCCTCTGTCATTTCTTCCCTGCTCTGAGCTAGCACCTCATACATTCACAACTCTAAGCACCTTTCATGTGCCAGACCAGCTTTCAAGGGCCCCTTTTCCTGCCTCTGTTTCTGTCGCTGCACAAGAGCTTACTGCTTCTTTTCAAGAAAGTTAAAAAATGTAACCTGACTTTCCTGCTTCTCTTGGTTTCTCTTACAATACCTCTTCTGATGTCTTTTTTTTCCCCCCTCTCAACCAGAGCTACAGAAGTTTCTTCTCTGCTCTTCTGTAGTACCTGTAACTGTTTCATTTACACCATCACTCTTCCCAAAACTTCCCTTGGACTTACACCTATCCTTTTCCTTGTTAGCCTTTCTAAAAATTTTATTTTTCCTCTGGCTCATTTCAATCAAAATACAAGCATCTCATGATCTTTACATTTTTAAGAACACAGCCTTAACTCTGTCTGAATGCCCATGTATTAATGTCTTCTTTCATTAAATGCACTATTTTCAGTCACTTCCTAGAGTGTTAGAATTCCGTCTTTAAACTACAACTACCTTATCATTTGAAAAAAAGAAAAAAAAAACACTAAACAACAAAAAACAACAGAAAAACCCCAGCTAAACACTAAACCAAATTATTGCCAGAATCTTTTAATAGTTTTTCCTGGAAAAAAGATGGGAATACTGAAAAAGAATACATGTTTGCTTTTAAAATTTTTAATATTATTTTATAAATGAACTTGGGTAAACGTAACAAGCTAAATGAAAATTAATTCTGGATTAAAAATTTTTTTTTCTCCATTTTTGTAAGCACAGATTAACACATGGTTTCAGTTTTTCTTGATACAAAACTTTTTTTCTATGTCTTTGTTTATTCTAGGTACCAACACAATAGTTTCCCAATTTATACTTTCTCCAAATAGGCTTTAATAAAATTCTACTCCCCATTATCTCTAATGATCTCTTCCTAAACAGAAATCTGAATTACTTTTCTTGATTTCTCCACTACTTTTGACATAGCCTATTAGGCCTTTCTTCCTAAAATGTTTCCTTGTTCTTCTTCTGAAATTCAGTCCTTTTCCATTTCTTCTTATTCTCTAATCATTCTTCATTCAGAGGATTTCTTTGTCCATCCTCATCCAGATGATTGGTTCACAATTGTCCTCTTTTTTTTCCCCCTACAAGCGTGTCACATGGGCAGGTTTACTGTCAAATTTAAATTCAGGTACTGTTTTATGTGCTGAAAATCTACAAATCTGCTTCCCTGCTTCAAATCTAACTCTTCTGTCCAAACTAAATAAATCTGTTTTCAACAATTCTTCACTTATTTTTGGCCATCAATACAAGGCCAACATAACGAAAACTAGCTCAATCTTTAAGCCATTTGTACTGCCTTTTATCCTGATCTCTGCAACCACCTCCTTTCCCATCTCACTTCTCTCCAGCTTTCTTCTTATTTAGGACTTATTTTCTGGAATTGTCTCTGTATGCTCAAACTCATGTTATTAGTGAATAATGTAGAGTGTTTTCCTCTCCATAACAACCCTGAGATTTATTTTCTTAGCCATTCCTTCCTGCTGGGTCAAAGAATGTGGTGTTTAGATTTCGATCAGTTAGGAGTATGGTGATGTCGGTGGCGAGGGCTGGAAATGAGAGTAGGATTGCAGTGTTGAGGACTGATCATATGAATAGTGGGGTTTCGTATTCTGAAAGAGCTGGTGGTTTTATGTTGATAGCAGTTGTAATGCAGTTGATTGCCCCTAGGACTGAGGATATACCTGCTAGGTGAAGGGAGAAGATGGACAGGTCGACTGAGCATGGGCTAAGTTTCTGGTTAGTGGCAGGTACACACTTCATCCTGTGCCTGCTCCTGCTTCTACTGTAGATGAGGCTACTAGGAGTAGGAAGGATGGTGGGACTAGTCAGAAGCTCATGTTGTTTATGCATAGGAATGCTATGTCAGGGGCACCGATTATAAGTGATACTAGTCAGTTTCCAAATCCTCCAATCATGATTGTTATTACTATAAAAAAGACTATTATGAAGGCATGAGTCATGACAATTACGTTGTAGATTTGGTCATCTCCTAGAAGGGTTCTGGTTTGGCCCAGTTCTGCCTAAATAAGTAGGCTGAGGGCTGTTCCAACTATACTGGCTCAGGCACCAAAGATTAGGTGCAAAGTGCCTATGTCTTTGTGATTGGTTGAGAATAATCATCGAT
>WEKW01031072.1:0-30221 GCA_013389905.1 Sula dactylatra
TGCTTATAAGCATTTAAAACTGGACACAATAAAGTATCTTTCTCTTTTTTTAAACTCATTTCATTGGTCAAAGCGGTGAACATGAAGAAAACACAGTGCTAAACCTATGGCAAAGATACTTTCAAAAGTTATCACTGCTTGTTTAAAAACTTCCACTGAAGGTAAGTAGTATCCACAGTGTTAACTGAGCCATGCTACATTTGTTTCTTCCTAAATGAGTGGCTTACAGGGCAGTACATCTAGAAAATCCCCATAGTATACAGCCTCCTGTTCATGAGAGCCAGACCCAAACCATCCAGAAATACTGCACTTATATTAGTGCAATGATCTTAGGCAGTTTTTCTTCTGTCAGTCTTTTTTGTACAGAACTAATTTCAAGAGCTAGCAAAACTGCACCTATCTTATTTCTTAATGTAAGTGTGACTATATTAAGTTTTCTCAAGCTACTCAAAAGACTATCAGCGGCTTATGTCAACCGAAGTCTGTAGTCAGATAAAAGTGTAATGGACTTAATATACAAATGTGTATGTATTTGACCAAATGCCAATTCCTATATGCCTTTATTAAAATCTTGCCCAAGTAGTAAATTCTGCTTTAATGTTATTGCAGTCTCAATTATAACATAGCCATATTAATTTTAGATGAATTATATTCTTTGCTTAAATAACGTGCAATCAGATACCTCTTTGAATTTGAGTACAGAAAATCATAACACAAAAATAAAAGCAAGATTATAAATATAAAGGTGTCACACTTTGGATTGATGAAGATTTTACTGAAGAATCACGTACTTCTCTCTACAGGGTTTCTTGAATGGCCTTCAGTACTTAAACATATGCTTAGCTTTCCAGTAAAGAGATATTTTATTCCAGATACTGCTGTCTTTTGAAATACTCCTAGCTGTTGGCTACAGACCCCCCTGTGACCCTTGAAATGTTGCTCCTGATGTTTTTTTCTGGTATCTTTGTTTCCTATATTGTGAAATCTATGGTTTGTGCACTGTTATCTAGTCAAGATTGTAAAAGTTATTTGTACCTTTGGCATTTCCAAGCATTTGAGCACCAGATTTGTCATCCAGCACCATCAACATCATGTTTGATTAGAAATATATTAGTTGTTTACCTTCCATACTCTTCCTAGCTCCCATGAGCCACCTTCGCTGTTACCGTCTCTTGGGAGGCAAAGTTCTCCAGGGAAAGGGTTTGGAGAAAGCCACTGAAGAAGGCCAGATATAGGTGCCTGCCTGTGTTGTTGATTTATATGAGAATTCATCTAAATGGAAGCAGAAGTGGTTATCCTAAACATCTTGGACATTGGAAAGCCTCCTTGGCTCAGTTCAGACCTCTTCTCCAAATCACTGTAATACTCACAGTCGCTCTCACATTGATTGCATCTCAGCCTTTGAACAATGCTCTCGGCCTCAGAACACTGGCTTTTGCTTTGAACTATAGGAAAGCTAGTAAATTTTAGGCCATCTCCTAAGTTTAGAGGTTTGCATGTGCTGAATCATAGGATGGGAAACTGTGAATGTTAGTCTATCTTAACTCTGGCCACCACCAGTCTTTACTACATTAACAAATTAGGACTCTTGGTTCTTTCTCCCATTCTTCCTGATTTTATTTTAAAATACTCCATGAAGATATTCCATTTTAAAATATTCCATGAAAATTTGTCAGTTCTCATCATTCTGTTTCAACAATCAGATTATTGGAGTGAAGTTTACAGAAATATAGGAAAGTAGTGTGGCATTACTTTGAAGAAATGGGATGCTTTGAATGCTGTTTCAGTAATTCATATTAGTACTTTCTTGTCAGGTGCTGTCAGGTAATAAAAATTCAGAATTTTTAATTGCAGGAAAAATTGAAATGAACATTTACAGGTAAATGACCCATCCTAAAAACTGATGGCTATTACCATATAATGAACAAACCTCTTTCACAGGAAACTACCTAGTTCTCCAGAAGACAAAAATAAAAGTAAGAGTAAAGAAATCTAATATATGGCCTGAATCCAGTCACTCTGATCTGTCCAACGTACTGGTGACAGAGATACTGGAATTTAAAGCATGAAATAAAAAAAAAATTGAAAAACAGCAATATGTGTAGTAACATATAATGTTTGCTGATAGATAGAGACATAAAATGTATTGTCAGCAGTGTATGGTCTATGTAATGCTGTTGTCAGGTTATTCAAGTTCTTATCTGTTTTAAATACCACTTGAATTTGAGGGTATGGACTGTTCATATTTTCTCTCCTTCAGTGTAGAGTGCATCATATGTTGATATTTAACAAAATAAAATTACCAAGGATGGCATTAGAGAAACTAGGTTACATATATAAAAATTCAAAATAAGGTTCTGGGAATCTACTAAAAGGAGTAATGGTAACCAATGCCTTGGTTATCTTCTTTGACCTCTCACTTTTTACAGCACATGAGTGAATCAACACATTCAGTGATCCACTACTTATTTATTTTCTATATAGCATGCTTTCTTACCTTTCTTTCCCCCTTCTTTCTGTTTCTTCCATTTCAGTTTATGCCTGCCTCTGTTAAATATTGACATTTTTATTATGGTCAAATATACTTTCAGTTGTCACCTATGAATCCCTTTTACATCCACAAGATAGGTCATTAATTCACCTGTAGACTGTCTGTCCTATACCTGAACTGTGTGTTATACTGAACACCTATGGAGGCTCTTTGTTTTGCCACTAGCTTGTGCTGTGTGACCAGTCGGACCCCTGACACATTAATTACACAAGACCTCCTTATACTGCCATATATCTGCCCACCTTAGCCTTTTAGGATGTTTTTTTGACCTAAACATGTATATGCATGCTGCTATTCATTGGGGTGGAAGAGCACTGTGGGGGGAACAGCAGTAACAGGTGTATCAGCTTTTGCGTATCTTGCCTGCCCTTGCACCTCTGGGCCATTTTTCCTCCTCAAACTCCTTTCCTCCATGAACCTGTAACAGTGGGACACAAACTGGCCTTGAAGACTGTCTGTGCTGGACTTCCATTAAAGTCTTATCAATATTGCCCTTTTTCTCTACACTTGTCATGCCAACAGTCTCCGTATAGGAAGATTTAGCACAGAACCTTGGTCTAAAAGATTTTGTGGACAGGCCTGTTCTCCACAGTTTCTCAGCCAGGATGTCATTTCTCAGTCAGGATGCCCTTCTGATGGGCTGGAGGAAGTGTGGCAACCACTGGCTCATGCAAAGCAGGTACACAGCCAGGAGCTGAAGTGTTCTCTTGGGACCCAAGGGTCCAGCTGTCACTCCCAGGAGTCCATTATCACAGTACAAATGAGGTCCATGAAAGGCTATGGGCAGTACAGCATCCAGGGCTAAAGCATCTTACTCTCAGACATACCACTATTCAGTAAATACACAGTCTTAAATTAGAAAACTAGGCTCTAGAGCAATTCACAGACAGTGAATTCTGTGAAGTCTGTGAGTTAATGAGTAAGAAATTATGAAGGAATCAAATGTGAGGGTCCTGTAATTAAGTTGCTTCAGAGGGGTGGGAGCAATTCTTCCTGACTGGAATTTTCAACCTGAAACACTGTCCTGCAGCTACATGTGATCCTCAGACCTTCTTTATGCAGAACCATCTGAGGAACTGGCTATTGTAAGCAAGTTTTCCTGGGGTTAACACACTCAGTGAGCATGCATTAAAAAAAGGTTTAATTTCTTCCTCTGACAAAGGGGAGTTAAAGCTGTTCTACTCTGATTGAAATAATTGAATATTAATCAGGGCATGAAGAGAGAACAAAAGGCCTGCACGAGGGTTAGAGTTTTTATGTAGGTGTTAGGGCACATTTAAATATTTTATAATAATTATCCACTGGAGCTGTGCATCAGTTCTCCCAGGCGAATGCCCTTCTCTTCTTGTTCTTTGTCAGCAGCCCAGTCTGCTTCAACACCTTCTGAATCTTACTAGATAGATACAATAAAGACAGGGGAAAAAATATGGAAAGTATCTGCAGAATTGGGTCTTCTAAAGGACTGTGGATATTCAATAGTCCTGCTGCATCACTTCCATGATTCCTTCCTTATTGATCTCTTTAAACATGTGGCAGCAACTGTCTTTCAGCCCTCCTTTTTTGTTTTCCTACCTCTCTTCTTGTGGAGAAAGGAGGCTGTAATATCTCCTGACATTCACATGCTTAGGAACATATAGCTCAAGGTAGAAAAAGGAAAAAATAATTCAGAGAGTTGATTTTTGCAACAAGGTCTGTCATACATTTACAGATGGAAATGTCCGTAATTTATGTGAGCCTTAGCTACTTCCTTGAAAAATATCCAGTGTCCCTCAGATGGGGACCTGATAGATGGGTAGGTACAAATGTTGGCATTTTGCAAGTTCATGGAAAACCTTGTAAATCTTGTCCTGCCATGTTTTAAGGAGTCTTTCTACTTCACTGGTTGCTTGCACAGGGCTAGAGCTCTAACATGAGGTTGGGGATGGGGTAGAGACCCGTTTTTTCACAGAAACCTATATTCTCAGATTGCCCTGATGCAAAAATCAGTCCTTCAGCAGAGAAAAACTGGGGTGGGAGAATAGGGATAAATCTTCTATGTTGACAGTAACAGCACATCTCTGCTTCTTTTTGTCCATGCTGAAAATGCATCCTTTCTTGGAACAGCAAGACACAGAGAGGTTGTGTCTGTCAGGGCTTGCCTGAAGGCAGGGGTGAGACATCATCTGTGAGGTGTCCCTTAATAGAGACTAAAGTTTCCTAGTAATGGAGCTATGGTCCTCAGCAGAGAGCAATAACAGAGAACAAGGTGGAAAGCCATAAGTAGCTAAGAAAATAAGAGGAGCTACTATTTAATTAACAATGAAAAATGTGCATTTTGCATTTCAGGAAACCTTCAAATTTGCACTGAGATTGGAATTGGGTAACCGCCTGGTTCTATGGCATTGCTGAACTAAGATGGCATTGGCAATTGCCATTTCAGTCATTTTGACATCTATGATTTTTGTCTAAAACTGGAAGCTGCTGTTTCTCAAGCTGTCATTAGTGATTGTCACCTGGAAGAAGCACTCGCTTATTGACTAAGTACAAGGGTGATGATTCCCCCAGGAAAACCTTACCAGTGTTACTGTGCCCTCACTGCTTCTGCACTTGTCTATGGTCATCTTGACATTCATCTCATGGGTATTCTACATCAGATTTTTTTTCTTATCAGTTACACTGGCTGTGGAAAATTAGCCTCTTTTATGAGAAACTGTGGAAAGGCCACTGGAAAATTATTTCTCTTATTTTTGCTTTTTTTCAGAGACATGCTCTAGTCCTTATAAAACTAAAAGTGGCATTTAACTCATTCTTCAAGGAAACAAGTAGTCTGAATTTTAAAAACTCCTATCATATCGTCCATACCAGTGGTAGGGAGATCTGAGTTAGAGATGAGATGAGAGCCCATATTATCTGTGAAACAGAGTCACAACCTTTAACAGAAGGATCATCTGACAAGCCAGGGACATCCTTGAAGTTGACAAATACACCAAAATATATTAGCATCTTCAATGAAGATTTAACATATCTATAAAATGCTATAATCCTCCTTTTTCTTTTAAAACATAACTAAAAAACTGCAGTTCATTAGTTCACTGCCTCTGTTTTATAAATCAGAGGCAAGCGATAAAAAAGAATTAAGATATTTAATTTTTAAAAAAAAATGTTTCAAATGTCTTTCTACTTTAAGGTTAACAAAAATTAAAAAAAATTGATTTGTAAAATGTGACAAATCTCCAAAACTGAATCAAGAAGCAACATATTAAAAAACAATGTCTTTAAAGGCTAAAGGCGAAGAGTTTTCACATCTTGAATGTCACTCTCTTGCTAATAGCTCTTCAGACTGCGACTTCACAGCGATAATGCACTATCTCATAGTTACTGCCTCTAGCTGAATTCCATCTTGTTTTTTATTCATCTCAGTTCCTTAGCACTCAACTAAATAACACCATTAACCCAGAGTATTTTAATTCCAGATGTGAAAATGTAGAGATGGGTGCTTTTAGTCCAGTATTTCCCTTTAAGTGGTATTTTTCCAGGCAACAACATTTAAGGAAAAAAATAGTAACTCAGGATAACGCACAACACAATACTTACATACCACTATATTTTAACCCATTTGGAACACAAAACTTGAAGAAAGAAAGAATTTTAGTTGCTACCATTACTATTAAGCATGTATTATTCACCAAGGAAAATTAGCCAAGCTCAGTCCTGCACTTTACAGGTGCAGCTCCATAATAGTTATGTGTTAGATATCTCACATCACGTGGCTAATGTTAAGCATTCCAAAGTGCTCATTTGTGAATATTACCACCTTTTCTTTCAGAAAAATATGTAGATTCAAGAAAAATCAGAACTGAAAATCATGTGCAGCAAAATTTAATCATTAGAGCACAGTCCGAGGCTAATGACTTCTAATCTTGATCCTGACACTGGCTTGTTCAACCTCCTTTTGTTTCCTGACCTGTAAAACAGAGATAACATTTTACTTAGATATTAAGGTTCTTAGATATAAAACATTGAAGAATGTAAAAAAGAGCACTGTTATATGCAACATACATCTTTCTTCATAGTATTTCTTAATTTTTTCCTGTAATACATACACAACAAAACCAGATTTTTTTGACCCAGACTATAAATTCTCATATACATTTACACAGAACAAACCAAAACAGTCAGATTAACTTTGAGAGGTGACAAAGAAATTAATTCATTTCTGCTTGAACCGAAAACCAAATTTTTCATCCACAACATATTGACTTGAAACAGAGAAATGAAAATTGAGGCATGGTTTTGAAAACTGCCGTGATTTTAATGTAATATATGAAAAAATTTAATCATATGTTTGTGAGCTATTTTTCAGTCTTTTATGGATAAATACAGTAGCAAAACCATTCCTATGGGCACAGATACTGGTTGTCTCTCTGTGTTAAACTAACTCCATATCTTAACAGGGTACTCTTACATTATTCAGATGTGCTAAATCTTTGTATTTGTCTTTGAAATGTCTGGAAACAAAAAAGGATATAATATTTCTTTTTTTTAGTAGCATAGTAAACAATCACTAAGAAAGTAAGATAGAATTTACAAAAACTCATAAAAGAACTTAAAAGCAGAAAGCGGTGGCTGTATGCACATATATTCAACTGCTAGTACCAGCTTTGAACAACTAAATAGGGTACCAAATCCCAACTGATAAATGAGTGCTCAGATTTTGACTCTGTCCCACCCTCGTCGCTCCACCGCAGGGAACTGATGGCAGCCTGCATGGACAGAGATGTTGCTGCTCCCCGAGCTGCAGTCATCAGAAGTCAGGTGGGGGCATATCCTGGCTCAGTACCCACCCATAATTACACTGCCTTTGCCAGAAGCAGTCCAGAAAATAGCCATTAGACTAAACATTTCAGACACTCCAAAAGAGGACTGCCAACAAAAATGTCAAATGTTAACCAGGAGATGATCAGCTTGTGGCCTGGCTTGATCTGTGCTAGGACAGAAATATGATAACCAAGTCTGAAAAGTCTGGTGAGGTAAGGGACCTGGGGTGAGCTTCTCCATCTTGATCAGCTCCAAGTTCAAAGTCTTCCTTAGTCTTCCACAGTGGAGTTGTCTAATTTATGAAATGGTAGTGAAATCCTTATAACTGTTATGACAGGAAACTCTGAATGTAAGCAGCTTCCTGCATTCATTACATGCTTTATTTTTGACAATTTATGTGGTGATACTGAGGTAAGCATTATGCACTCTAATGTAAAAACTTGATTTTTTAATTCTGGTCTTACTGAGATGTATAAACAGACCACACACCAAACTGTGAAACATGAACTGCTGGATGGTGATCTGGTAAGTCATAAACCTTTGTAATAAAAAATTATGCACACCCCCACCAGTAAGTTTAGGAATGTGTTCTAAGTTTTATAAAGCTTTAACTAAACAAGAATTAAGAAATAAAAATGGTGTTCAAACTGATAGAGCATTTTTTATACAGGTAGCGTTGCTTGTCAAATAAAACTGTGGCAGTTTCTCTTGTCTGAACTTTTTAGGTTGGTTTACTGCTGGGGCCTTCCAATTTTTCTTCTGCTTTCAAAGTCAGTTCATAAATATAACTGGAAAACTTGGCGCTTAGAGATCAAACATGCTCTTCATTGCATGTGGCTCCAAAGATTCTCCTGGGGAAAAAAATAGGCTGCAAAATCTAATGAGTCTTAAGAACGAGGCAGTGAGCTTCAGTTGATGGCCGGGACACAGGAGGGAGGTTTAGGGGACACTGATCTTCAGCGGCACCTGAGGGATTCTTGGAGAAACCCCAGAGGTCAGGAGGGAGGTAGGCTTATGGTTGCCTATATTTAGATGACAGCTGTCAATGTTAGAGTTTGCTGTCTTCATTTTTAAACACTCTGCTGACTGTGAGGGCAAGTGAAGTCTAATCTGTTAGAAGACTGTTTTCATTGTTCTGTCACATGTTTTTATGTGTGTGAAATTACCATTGCAGTAACTACTGAACTTTTCATTTTGATAATCTCTGTTACCCTCTCAGAATTTCTTTCCCTGCAATACTTTCTAGCTGGATTCATTTTATCATAGTACTCTGGGTGGAAAACTATGTTTCAAGGTCTGATTCTTGAATGGTCAGATAACAGTGCCATTTAATATAAGGCTGCAAGTCTAGAGCAGATTTCAGCACAATGCTGTTGGCTGTTGGAGAGCTGGCAGCAATCACAAGGAGACAGTAAGGAGATCAGGATTCTCTTATTTTGTGGCTAATATGCCATGAGTGATAGCTACAAGAATTGCGTGGAGCATGCACAGTGAACATGTTTCTCTCACATGCTTGGTACGTTGGCTGACATCGCTCACTTCCTCAGAGACAGTAAATTGGAGCAAAGTTTGTTCTACATGGGGGAGGTCATGAACAGAACAATTCTGAACAGTTTTCATTAATATAGTGTCAGGAGGAGAAAAACTGAAGATTTTATGCACCTCTAAGAGAATATTAGACTTCTCAGAGATATATGAGCAACATGGAAATGTGATGGTTTGTTAAAACACATTTTTTCTTCATTGAGAAATGAGAATTGGTCATTGGAGAGTTAGAAGCAGTAACTGTTTTGAGAGAGGGCAATTTACGTAGTCAGATGGTTCATCCATTGTGGACAAGTTGTTTTAGGAAAGAAGTGGAGGCAAATAGGATAGAATAAGTAGATAATAGGAACAATCCTGGATAAGAAAGGAAAAGAAAAATCCAGTAGGATAGAAGGAAAAAGAAAACTGAAGATGGAAGATTAATTAGTCCAAATCAAGGTAGATAACCTACATTATATGTGTTTTTCCTTAGAATGGAAGAGAGAAGAGAAGAGAAGAGAAGAGAAGAGAAGAGAAGAGAAGAGAGAAGAGAGAAGAGACAAGACTATTTCAGTTGGAAGGGACCTACAACGACCATCTAGCCCAACTGCCTGACCAATCCAGGGCTGACCAAGTTAGAGCATGTTATTAAGGGCATTGTCCAAATGCCTCTTAAACACTCAGAGCCTTGGGGCATTGACCACCTTCCTAGGAAGCCTGTTCCAGTGTTTCACCACCCTCTCATTAAAGAAATGCTTCCTAATGTCCAGTCTAAACCTCCTCTGGTGCAGCTTCATACCATTCCCACACATCCTATCACCGGATACCAGTAAGAAGAGATCAGCACCTCCCTCTCCACATCCTCTCCTCAGGAAGCTGTAGAGAGGAATGAGGTCGCCCCTCAGCCTCTTTTCCTCCAAACTAGACAAGCCCAAAGTTCTCAGCCGCTCCTCATAGGACATTCCTTCCAGCTCTTTCCCCAGCTTTGTTGCCCTCCCCTGGCTGCATCCAAGGACCTTCACATCCTTCTGAAATTGTGGGGCCCAGAACTGCACACAGTACGCCAGGTGAGGCCGCAGCAGTGCTGAATACAGCGGGATAATCACCTCTTTTGACCAGTTGGTTGTGCTGTGTTTGAAGCACCCCAGGATGCAGTTTGCCTTCTTGGCTGCCAGGGCACACGGCTGACTCATGTTGAGCCTCCTGCCAACCAGCACCCCCAGATCCCTTTCTGCAGGGCTGCTCTGCAGCCACTCCTCTCCCAGTTATACTTGTGCCCAACATTACTCTGTCCTAGGTGCAGAACATGGCTACATACAGGGCCTTAAGCTTTCTTTTTTTCATCAGTACATGGCACTTCCAAATACTTAATCATGTTTGCATTGTTACAATATAAGAGTTGAGATTAATTAGACCAGCTTCATACATCCCATACTGTGGTTTCTCTGATCTTGTCAGCCTCAGAAGTGAACTCATCAAAGCATAAATATTACTTAGGAAGCCCTTTAGCTCTGCCAGCTTGGTCTTCCTCCTGAAGAATTTCTGCTATTACTAAACTCTGAAAAAAAACTTTTCTTTTTATTCAAGAGTAATAAAAATAAATGCAGTTTTTCAACTGTTGCTGAATGTGTTTGAGGAACTTGTTACATGAAGAATCTGGAGAAAAATCTATGTAAAGTATATGGGGTCACAGATGCTTTTCTAAAGGAAATTAAGCAAAATGAAGAAAGATGAAAACCACTGTGTTACTCAGGTTTTAGATGTAAGTAGAATGGTTTAAGACTGCTGATAAAGTGATTCATCAAAGTAAAATCCTGGTCTGATGTAAATGACTGCTAATACCAGACAGCCCTGAGTCACACCTTCGCCAAAACACCAGAAAACTGGATGACCTTATATCTGACTTAGGTCTAGTGTTCAGTTGTGACACAGAAATATTGGACACAAGAAGTATAGCTGTTTAGTCTTTTATGAAATAAAAATTCCTGCAACATTAAAAAGGAAAAGAAAAACTGTTTTAGAAACTACATTAACATAATGATGACGAGAATTTTCTCACTATTTTTGCTTCTGTTTGACTTCACACTCCTGCAATGAAAAGATCTTGAGACTTCAAAAGTAATGTTTTTTCAGAAGATAAACTATGTCCTCAAAGGTCAGGTGTTCATTACTGTGAGTTACTTCTACCTGGAAAAAAGCATAAGAAATGAGACACTGTGCAATTTCTACAATATATAGTATCTATACTTCAGAAAGCCAGGAAAGAATGTGCAAATTATGCATGCATCTAGTCCTTTCAGAATTGATAGTAGTGAATAGTATTGTGGGAAAAGTCATACAAAATGACATACAAGCTATGAAATACATTTTCATATGCAAGAAAAAAAAATTATTGTCATTTGAGCAGGAGAAAAATGAGCTTCACAAGAGTTACTGCTGGCTTCGATCACCTGTTCCATGAGCTTGTACTGTTACACACCATGAAGGGCCACTGGTTACAACCCTAGCATATATGCAGTGTAAAAAAGACCTAATTCATATAGCTCTACAGGAAATCATCAACCATTACTCCAGAATAAAGGAGATGCATCCACTTGATCTGGATATGCAAGAACAGATGTTTTCTAATTAGACTCTAATAGAAACTCATCAGCATTATGTATCTATTAGATTTGCAACAGAAGACAAATCCCTCTTTGATATCTCTCAAATGTTATCAGCCAAGTATATTAGCAATTAGAGCACAGAAAATTTTCAGAAGACTTGGTGGTAAAAAGAAAACACTTCTGTTTCATAGTGGTAGTAGAAGGTGAAAGCTTTATGATTTCTTACCCAATGTTTCACATAAAATATATAGACCTCCAAGAAACATTAGAAACAGAGGCAATGATTTCTTAGTAAACATATGAAATATTACAATATTTTAAATATAACAACTCCAACTCATCAACATACATCATCAAGGGGAAATACTTTTTTCTTTTTTTAGCCTAACCTTGACACATAGGTAGTTTAGGAAACAAATGTTTATGCATGATGAACTGAGTGACGATGATTGTGTGGAAATGTAAGTAAACAAGTGTTCAGTGGTGAATTAGAGAAACATCCTCTGTGTACAAGGATGCCTGAGAGGCAGGTGGAGTGCCTATTTGTGCTACTACGGGTGTGCATTATGCACTTAAATGTCTGTTTTTCTTGCTCTCTCTGTGTTGCATTCATTGGACTCACACTTCTGAAAACCACCTTATTTAACATATCTTTTGACACTTGTACATAATGGAAGGAATACAGTCCGAGGGACCCAGAGATATTTTAGTGTTATTTGGTCAGACTACATATTAAACCAACATATATCCATCTTACTGCTGCTACGTCTTTCCTTGAAGTCCATACCCTGAAAATCACCATCATTATATGCCTCTAGACAAATCCTTAATGTCTGCCCAAGGTGTGGTTTATAGGCTTGAAGGTAAAAGTTATGTTCAGTAACGGTGGGTATGATCTGAGCTAATAAATATTTCCAAATTGAATCTAGTATTGTATATCCCTGACAGATTCATAATCCATAATGTATTTAAGATGCAACAGACATTTTAGAATTAATCAGTAATGGTCTGATTAAATAACCTGCTGTTAAGTTTGTGATGTATATTAATACTTTTGGCAGATCTACAGGCTAAAATATTAAGTTAAACAATTCCTCACCAAAATATTGATATTTATACTACAGAAGTAACATTTTAAAACTAGTACATCCACGTGTCTTTTTGGTCTATTTTTTTAAAAGGCAACATGAAAAGAGTAATACAACTTAAACGAAAAATTATTATAAAAATAAAAAGCACATTCTTAAGGATATTTAAGGATGAAATTTCTTTGTTTAGTGTTCTTTACATGCAACATATAAAGTAACTTCATATTTTGATAACGAAAACGTCACCTAAGTCAATGTTACATAGACAAAATCAAAGTAACAGACACCTCCAAGCAAATATCTCAGTTCTTCTCTCAGTCTGCTTTACAATCCTTCCCTTTAAGGACAGGTTTTAAGATGTTTTAGCTGTTGTCTTAATTCTGAGCAGTTGGTAATTTCCTCATTAATTTGGCTCTGCAGTCTGCTTAAGATGACAAACGATGAAGGCTGTCTAAGGGAATATAAGGCTTTTCAAAGCAGTATGACATTCACAGTAAATACTGTATTCTTGTATGCCACCCAAAAATCCGGGGATCAGAAATCAGTAGCAAGTGAAGACCATGGACATAATCAGTTTTTCCACTAAACTCAATGTGTCAAGCAGTTGCCACCATTTGCCCAGATTTCTGTTTCAAATCTTTGTAAGGCTGCATTGCAGTGACTCACTGTTGAGGTGAAAAAGGCTTAGCTCACAAAAAAGCAGTATATGAACAAAATATTTACATCTCAGCCAGAGTGAAGAAGTGAAAACCAACATTCTATACCAGTGCTGTCCTGCAACTACCTATCTTCCACAGAAAATGCAGCTACTGTTGTGAACTCAAGCTAGAAAGGAGAGGCATGTGCTTTCAACCTCTCAGTGGTGTGATGTTTGTTGTGCAAGATGGCCTTAGCCTTATCTGTATCAACTCCCATTCAGTGCCCCTTATCCATGCCCATGCACTGGACCAGATGTTTAGCATCACAGATCATGTAGATCATGCAAAAGCTATTAATTTCTGTTCTAAGATCACTGGTGAGAAACTGGTATCACTTCAGCAGTGTTCCCAGATTTCTGGTTGCAATTGTGTTGCAACAGCATAAGATACTACTGCATGTGCCTGTGCCTTCATTGCACCCTTCTCCTTGTCACTAATGGTCCCTGCATCCTCATATCCATTGGCAAAACTGCACATGATGGTTACTCTACCCTCATTCTGTCAAAGAGGTCTGGGTGAGTCTGAGTGCTTTCAAGAGGGAGGTTGATGATTGCTTTTGGTTGGGTTTTTTTTTCCTTTCCCACCGTTTGTTTGACAGCAGCAGGTTACAGAAGGGAACATGTGTGATGATGCCGACAGATCTGACAGGGCAATAATCTCCAGTGGGGAAGTGGTGATAATTTGCTTCAGGAGATAGTGTTTTATCTTCTCAAACAAAATCTTAGACACCTTAGGATAGTGTACCAGCTCCTGCCTTGTACTAGTTATGCTACTTGCAGATTGTTACATTTATTTCTGTCAACCCTTCCTCTCACCCCCGCCCCCAAAAAACCCCAGTAGTATAGCAACAGGTAATTGTCCTGCATTATGTTTTTATGTTTCATAATGATTTTAGGAAGAATTACACTTTTGATATAATTATTACTCTAATAGTAATTTTTTGGTTTTCCTATCAATTACAAGCTATCCCCAAACAGTTCATCTACTTCCTTCCTTAAGAAACAAACCAGATAATAAAGATGTATAATGGTTCAATTTCACTTTTGATAGATAACTTGCCTATTATTCCACATTCAAAATTTTGTTTGTAGAACATAATGTATAGAAATCAGTGATTTTTAATCTAAGAGGTCTCATGTCTGTGATCTTGGCATGTAGAAGAGAATGCAAGGTTAGGAAAGGATGGCTGGCTGGGTGTTGAAAATAATGTATGTTCTGGCTGTCTGGGATTCTTGGAAACTTTATGATTTGAGGAAGCACACTCTTTAAATGGTGCTTAAGCATTAGAGACTTACGCTTCTCTCCCCCGTACCTCTTCTTAGCACAAACTGCTTTACTGACTTCCATATCTATAATTTGGCCCTGAGCATCTAAAGATGGATGAACTCATCTTGGAAACAAATGAAAAATGAGAGAGAGAAAAATCCATGTGGGGATGTTTTACATTCCCTGGAGACCCTGGTATTCAGTCCTCAAATTCCCTGCTTGCTTGAGGAGGTGATAATGTTAAAAAGCAAGAAGAATTACAAGATAAACCGAGGCTTTTTGTGCTGTCACTTCTGCACTGCATTCCCTACTGTCTCTGTTGGAAATATGCCTTAACTTCTAGTATCTGATACTGAAACAATAACAGAGGCATAGGAGATCAAGCCAGAGTAGAGTCATTGTGAGGGGTTTGCTTTCCAGTTTGAACTTGAGTATGTAGGAAGTTTGTTAAGATTTTTTTTTTTTAGACATGCAGTTCTGATATCTAGCTGTACTGCAGACAGCCTGAATCAATATGATGGTCAAACCACAGAACACAACACACACCCACTCACAGTCCTCAAAGCAGAAAGGAGGGCACTTTAATAAGAATGAAAAAGCTTTCTTGATGTGTCAAGTATGTCAGTTTTCTGTACAAACTGAGAGCTGAGGTTTTGCAGGGTATTTCAGTCTGAGAAATAACAAAGATCTCTTATCCACTTTGGAGTGAAAGGAAAAAGCAGGCAAACTTTTTAAAGCATAGCTTTGATTCAAATAAATCAATTAGTAGTTAATCACATGCTTAATTTTAGGAGTTTGAAATGCAAATAATTGCATAATCTTACTTGAATTGTTTTTAAATATATTAATCAAAATTCCTGTCTTGCATAAGAGTGTTAGCTGACACTTCACTCATGCCCACATGTATTTCCATACTTACAGTCATTTATGCTCCCTCTGATCATCTTTTAGCAGTCTCTGACTGGCAAGATTACATGTGCTAGTGAAAAAAAAGAGCACAAGGGACAAGTTCCTCTAGCTATCCTTAACAGACTCTTACAACAAAAAGGAGAATTTCCTCTTCCTAAATCCAATAAGCATGCATGACAGATGAAAGAGGGTGATTTGATAGGTGGACTGTTCAGTGGATAAGGAATTGGTTGGATGGTCGCATCCAGAGGGTGGTGGTCAATGGCTACATGTCCAGATGGAGACTGGTGACGAGTGGTGTCCCTCAAGGGTCCGTCCTGGGACCAGGACCGTTTAATATCTTCATCAATGACATAGACAGTGGGATCGAGTGCACCCCCAACAAGTTTGCAGATGACACCAAGCTGAGCAGTGCAGTTGGCACACCAGAAGGACGTGATGTCATCCAAAGAGACCTGGACAAACTGGAGAGGTGGGCCTGTGAGAACCTCATGAGGTTCAACAAGGCCAAGTGCAAGGTCCTGCACCTGGGTTGGGGCAACCCCTGATATCAATACAAGCTGGGGATGAAGGAATTGAGAGCAGTCCTGTGGAAAAGGACTTGGGGATACTGGTGGACAAAAAGCTGGACATGAGCCGGCAATGTGTGCTTGCAGCCCATAAAGCCAATTGTATCTGGGGCTGCATCAACAGCAGCGTGGCCAGCAGGTGGAGGGAGGTGATTCTGCCCCTCTGCTCTGCTCTGGTGAGACCCCACCTGGAGTGCTGTGTCCTGGAGTCCTCAGCACAGGAAGGACATGGACCTGTTGCAGCGGGTCCAGAGGAGGGCCACAAATATGATCCAAGGGCTGGAGGACGTCTCCTGTGAGGACAGGCTGAGAGAGTTGGGGTGGTTCAGTCTGGAGAAGAGAAGGCTGCGGGGAGACCTTATTGTACCTTTCAGTACTTAAAGGGGGACTATAGGAAAGATGGGGGCAGTCTCTTTAGCAAAGCCTGTTGTGACAGGACAAGGGGTAATGGTTTTAAACTAAAGGAGGGTAGATTTAGATTAGATATAAGGAAAAAGTTTTTTACAATGAGAGTGGTGAAACACTGGAGCAGGTTGCCCAGAGAGGCTGTGGAGGCCCCATCCCTAGACACATTCAGTGTCAGGTTGGACGGGGCTCTAAGTAACCTGATCTAGTTGGGGATGTCCCTGCTCACTGCAGCGGGATTGGACTAGATGACCTCTAAAGGTCCCTTCCAGCCCAAACTGTTCTATGATTCTATGATTCTAAGTTTTTGATAGGACTATTTCCCCCTCCTTTATTCAGTAAGCATTGGCAAAACTGGACAGTAACATTGCATAGGTCCTTCATGTTCAGGGTGTCAGGAAAACATCTGAAAAGCAACCTCGTGTGATGTCATCTGTGCCTCATCATGAGCTGTATTGACATGACTCCTTCAGAACTCGCCCTCCTCAAAAAGCATTATTCAGTAGTGGTTCGATAAATCAACCCTCTGGAAAGGCATCCCCACTGACTGTATAATATTCTGATAGGGACTGTGCTCCCAACCTGAGTTTTTTCAGTAGGTTACACAGAGATTGAAACTCCCTTCTTAAGATGCTACACTTACCTCACTTTAAATTTGGAGTAACTCCACATAATGTCAGTCTTCTAGTGAAGGTAAATTTTGTGCTCTGTGCATGACTAATTTATATCTATGGAGTATTGAAAAAAGGACACTTTCAGATCTGGAAGAAATACAGGTTGTTTCCACTTCCATGATAACTTTCAGTTCCTGCTCAAGACCGGCCTTTGAGAGAGACCATTTTAAGAAACTGTATTGGTGCCACTAAACTACTCAGCTGCTGATTTCCAGGTAGTCAACAGTTTAGTAGTTTAAGATAGATATGAATTTGCAATAAGGAGTTGTTCCGATCTGATGCGAGTTTTACTGATAACTTGCAGATTATGTTCACTACAATACTGTTCGAGTTGTGTTATTTTACTGTCATGAGAAACAAATGCACTATAAATACATTTTCAAGCACAGCATAGCGTATTGAGGATATGTTCACTTAATTTACTTGTTAAATATCCACTCAAACTATAAACAAATAGCTACTTGAAAGCCTTTGCATTATCTGCATTTCTATTTGGATTTAGTGACAATGACTTTGTGTTGTCAGTGGTGTTTCTTTTAATTTATTCATTGTTTAGTTTTGTTTGTCTTTTTGTTTCCCCTTAACTGACAGGCTTTCAAAATTTATGGTGTTTTTCTTTTTTTAGGAATGTTGCTAAAGAGAAGCTTTAATTTAAAAATGTAAACTGTGTTTCGCTGGCAGGCATAGACAATCATGTGAAAAGCAAGCCAGATATAGCTCCTGTAAGAATGCTGGAAAGCACTGGTTTTAACCCCAATATAATGAGAGTTTTTGCATTCCACAACATCTTTGAAAGGGGAGAAACCTCTACTACCTCTTTCTTTTTCAGCAATCAGGAGGAAAATTCTTTAGGTGAACCCCAGAGCTTTGTGTTTGCTGCCTGAATGGGCTGAATATCATACTATACACCGTATGAATATGGTGCATTCATACACCGTAACATAACAAATTGGTGATATTTAGAACTAGAAGAAAATAAGGTGCTTTGCATGAAACAATTCACCACATTAATTTATCAGAGGATGGACGCAGAGTCAAGATGTTTAACCCTGCAAGAAAACATCTCTCCAATACTGGTCGACTCAGCCTCCTGAATCATAAAAAGCCCTGGATATTTCTTTCCAATTAACTTCAGAAACAATATTCAACACCTAAAAAATATTTTAACAGAGACTTAATTTTTGCTGAAATATGGATGTGTGAAGAAAAGGCTCTGCTATGGTTTTTTTATAACTAAATTTTTAATAAATGGAGATTGGAATAATTTTGCTTAATTTAGTCCAAAAAGTTAGAGAATGAACTAATACTTGTCAAAGAAGCAGAACACCTTGCCTTAGAATATAACCTCTCTCATACCATTAATATTAACTCTGGTGTTTACCTGAAACAACTCTGTCTGTTCTGACGGGCCTTTGGAACTGTTTTGAACCTGCTGCTCAGGACCCATAGAGCACCTAAAGAGAATTTAGGAAAAAGTAAATGTACCATAGCTGTTTGAATTGCATGCAACAGAAAAAATACCCAGATTATTAAAACTTTTAGTGTTCTGCAGACTGTGTATTAACAAAACACCTAACATTCTCCAAAACCTGTGGAATAGTTGAATAGAACAATTGAAACTCCAGATGAGTATGCAGTAAGGTGGAGTTCATTATGCCCCCAAAAGCATCAGATTATCTAAAACATGTAGCTTTTTGTTATTTTTCGAATTGCTGGTCCTTTACGTGTGGTAGCAGAAGCCTTGACATGTATATAATAAATAAAACAAAAAAACAGAAATGTGGGGTTTTTTTTCATTTTAAATGAAAAGTTATTACCTTTGGTAGGTAGGTGTGTATATGTGTGTAATTAGACATCACACACAGACAGGCTATTTATTCCAGTAATAACGATAATTCCAGACACCAACTCTTCCACAAACAGTGCCTTAGCTTTACAACTATCCCCTTAGTTGTACTTTCAGGCATTTCAGAAATTGACCTCATTCCAAAAAGAGTCAACAAAAAGAAGACTCAGAAAATCTTTTTGGCATTTTTTACTTTTGTTAGTAAAGAAACCTCTCAACTCTTCTGTATCAATATTGACACTTTACCCAAATTTGTATCATAGCCTGAAAGAACTGCACGTAGCAGGAAGCACACTCATGGCCTGAAACACACCAATGTTCTAGTTGCTACATGGAGTAACTCTACTACTAAGACTACTAGTCTCTCCGTATGTCACTTGCTAAGATTGTGTCTGTATACATATATAATAAGATAATCTGATTTGCAGATCTGAAACAGCTGGCTCCTGGGGTGGGGTGGGTTTTCTGCAAAATAGTCAGCCTTTATTGGCAAAGACAAAGAAACCTGATTCACTTCTTAATTTTTTTCTTGTCAAATAAGCTTGGCTTGGAACATCTTTACTGTCATGAGACAGACAGCAGAGAACTTCTGACCCCTAAAAAGTTTTCCAACAGCACACGCAATGATGATAGAAAAGAGCTGATGTTCACTGCGTTAAAAGCTGAACTTGTGCCAACAATGTTGTGTTGTTGCAGAAAAGAAACTCTCATGTGTAGACATGAGAGCTGCCAGTAAGACCCATGGATAACCCTACAGCTCCGGTCAGGACTGGTAGGACTCAGTGGGAATTCTGTGTCCAAGTTCAGGTAGCACATCTCAAGAGAGGTGTTGACAAAGTGTGAAAGACCAGGGGAGAGCCAGAAGAAAAAGTCAAAGGTGTTGGAAGCACAAAATGGAATAAAAAAAAAAAAAAACAAACAAAAAACACAAAACAACCCCAACCAAACCCGCATTACTTAAGATTACAGAAGAGAATCTTAAGAGGAGACAAGAAAAAGCTCTCCAGTTACACTAATGCTCTTGTAAAAAGCAAGGGAACAAGTTGTCTGTTGACAGGAGAAGTGGCTTAATCATTGGTTTAGACAGCAGCAAGGAAAGACTAGATTATATGCAGGAAAAACTAAAAAAAAAAAAAAAACAAAACAACAACAACAAAAAAAAAAAGGCAAGGCTGCAGTTAGGTGAGCTGAGGACCCTCCTTTGTTGGATGGAGTATGCCAGGAAACATCTCACAGGAGCAGTGTAGGTAGATGATCCTGCATTACAGAAGAGGAGAATAGCAGGTAACTTCCCGAAGTCCTCTCTAAGCCTTGTTCACTGTGATCCTCTGAATCTTATTTAGAAAAGAGTAGAGAGAGACTGAACCAAAATAGTGTTAGTTCTGATCAGAGGAAAGACTCAGGGTGTCACAGCCAATATTTCTGGCATTTGGCAATGGAGAAATCAGAAGAAAGAGAAGGAATTGCTAGGTAATTGTAGTCCAGAGTTTGAGAAAAAAAAGCTGCTTATGTGACAGTTATGTATGTAGCCATTTGATCAGTAAATGGATCGTCTGTACTGCAGGGCTCATTCTTAAAATATCGCCATTACCCCAAAGAGAAAACTAGAACCGTACTTCTGCATGTCATTGCAATTAATTCCCTTGCTCTGCTGCCTACTCATGCCATCAGTTACGATTTGCTGCTAAAGCTCACAAACACATTTCTGCAGAGCAAATTTACATCATGTAACATCCTTTCTCTAACAAACATGCCTTCTTAAACTGACAATAGCTGAATATCTTCATCAAAACCAAGCAAACACTCAGCACGTGCTTCAAAACTCATCTACTGTAGTTGTAATTGTAAGAAAGTGCTATCGTTTAAATGAATAAATAGATCGAACGATTTGGCAGTGTCTGCCTTTGTTGCTCCTTTTGGTAACTTTTCCTTGTCCAGTGGTACCAGCAGTGGAGATTTTGTGGCGCCCGTCTGTGCAAGGGCACCGCTTTGACGGTGAGAATACCTTTCAGAAGTTGTCAGCAGCAGATAGGACATGGCCGGGCAGCAGCGCTGCCCTTTGCTGTGGGGGGTGGTCAGCAAAACCACGTGAAGGAGCAGGTGTAGCCTGATAGTGCTAGGCTTGCATTTCTCCAGGGAAAAAACAGAGATTTTTGAGTTTTGGGAAAGAATGAAGTGTGTTGTTTGACAGACAGCTACTGACCTCTCAACTTTCAAAGAGTAAGCAGAGTCTCAGAGGAGAGGAGATATCTGTGATAGCCTTTCTTCACAATCTGGGGGACAGAAATTGTGTTTACCCAAGCGTTGCTTCTTCCTTCTGCAGGCAAGCAAGAAGTGCATCGTTTTGCTTGTGTTCATATGCAGAACAGTGAGGGCTCATGTGGGTTTCCTAAGTTGAGCACTAGGTGGTTTCCTACATGTTGTTGGATAAAATTATGTCCTAATTTTTTTAATTCTTGCATATTAGGGAGCAACAGAAATTTCTGCCAAGCAATTAGTCTGTTTTAAAATGAATTATATAATTTTTAAGGATATTTTTTGCATAGTAATAAAATTTCTGGCTAAAAGACATTCTAAACAAACCACAAAGTAAGTCACCTGTGCTTATCCATTTGAACAAAAGTCTGACAGAAAGGAGGCAGTGACTTAGGGTTTTCTTTTTGTTGTGCTAACCCTTAAATTTTGAATGGATAATTGAGGGTGTATATAAATATATGCATATTCAACAACATTACGCCACAAGATTTACACACTTGCAATTTATTGGAGTATTTTTTTAAGTCACTTTAGTCACTTTACCTCAATCCTGTCCTAAGAACATGTGAACTGAGGACAGCTGTGTGAAAATCAACACTTTTTATTGAAAGTTCATGAGTTCATGACTGGCAAGAGGACTGGAGTTCATAGACTGGTTCAGCAACTACTTAACAGCTTGCCCCCAAGCTACAAGAGAAAATTGAAGCACTTTGAGTTAACACTTTTTTTTATATTGCCTACAAATGTCTTGAAACAATTTAATATGTTATAATGAGCTAGAAATTGGAAGAACATGAAGGGTGTGGCTTAAAAAGGTTTCTAGATTTCTTTTTCTCTCATTTTTTGATAAGTAACTATATTTATTTTTTTAAGTGTATTACATGTGACTACTTTAACTATTTAATATTTAGAACAGAGCAGGGGCCAGATTCCCTAGAAATCTCAGGGGGTAGTTATGGTACTGGCTGTGGTTTTAATTTGTCACACTTTTTAAATTGCTTCTTCCTCTTATTTAGAGATGTGTGATGCATCTTGGGGAAAAAATCAAAATCATGTTGTTCTACCTTTCTTCTTCATAAACTTTACTATCTTTGCCAAAAAATATTTATGCTGCATGAGAATCATTCCTTGTATAAGTATCAGCTGCTGACTTTCTTTTGATAGATCAGTAACTCTTTCAAAAAACAGAACAGGAGTGAAGGGTGCTTTATCCAAAAGCCTATTCAGAAAAAGTTGCTTCCTCAACTGAAAGTTAGGGCCCACATGTTCAAAAACATTAATGATAAACTAATATGCTTCTCCTTTCTGCCTCTAAGTAACTTTTCTAATTTTAGTATTTAGTATTTTTATTTTAGTTTTTTCAAGACTAAGTGCTTAGTATCTAGTTAGTTGTATGTCTGGTCTGACCCTTGTCACCAGCTGTGCCATGTCTTCAATAGCTCTCACTGAACTCTGTAAACTCCCAAGCTTATACCTATGCTGAAAGTCATGACCCCTTAATCTGTGTTTTATCAAACGTTAAGCACAGATTTAGTCTCTTAGCATCAAAGAAAAAAGTGAAGCTATGTAAGAAAGTGTGTACCTTACTCCATATTGTGTTATCCCCCCCCAGAGTTAGTATGATGATTTGATAGTCACAGTCAAATCAAAGGAGGAAACCATGAAACTGTATATAAAGTAACAGCTTGACTTTTTACCTTTTTAATTTTAACTTTGTTTCTCATTTCCAAATATGACCTTTCTGAACTTCACTAGCTGCAGTGCTAAGTTGAAGAGTGGGCTGGTAAGACTGATATAATGGAAATGTATTCATTAAGATTCCTTTTTCTTGTTGCTATTTCCTACCTGAAAACAAAGTAGTGCTGGAGGGGGATGGGTGAAATGTAAAAAGGATGTGATTTTGATATTGTGGACCACTAAACGAGGAAGGTCTAATAGTTATAGAAGCTGATTGAAGGATCTCTTTAATCTGATGGCCCTAGACTTTATACCGGAAGTTTTGCTGTTGTATTTAAACTGTATGAAGCTACAATTCAGCTTAATAGCTTATGTTTGAATATGACATACAAGCTGTGGAACTCAATTGGTTACACAGAATTTCACATTCCTCGAACTGGAAGAAAACCAGGCAAATGAAGTATTACAGATGCTAGTGAAGCTAATATGTGCAGGCTTACTGGGTCTGTCCTTGTCCAGCTCAATGTATGTGGGGCTATTGTTTTGGTTTTATAATTTATTTTTTTTTTAATCTGAATGGAGTAAAAAGATTGTATTCTTGACTCTGTTTTCTCTTTGCACTAAAAATTGGTCTCACAAATGATCTTGTTAAATCTTTACTTTTTTTTTTCCCTAGCGTTGGAAATAATAAGGAAAGTTTTATTTGTAGTAGTTGTAATTCATGTATTCCCAGTTTATCAATACACTACATAGTGTATATTTTCCAGTAGGCTTAAAAAAGTAACATTTAATTTAAAAAAAATCATAGATATTTCACAAAAACACTTATAATATTTCAGCCTTTGTAGTTTGCATCTATATGTTATACTCTAACTGATCTTGAATTCCATTTCATTTAAAAAAAATCTGGAATACAATCTAACATAGCAAAAACAGCACTTCGAAAATTACTTATTTACTAATTTATGGCTGGAATACAGCATTTGAATTCTCCACAGGCTAGTAGCAACTGTGAAATCAGTATCCTTGGCAGTAAAGTTGATGACCTTATATGAAACATTTTGCTTTGAGCAGCACTAGGCTGTGCTTCTAACTCTCAATCTTTTATGTGTGCCTACAGCTGAGACTGTCCTTGTAGATATGCTGCAGTGACCACCTACTCTGCCAAACAGACCCCAAGGCTCACACAGCAGCGACTGGAATTGCCAGAGAGTTCAGGAAAATACATCCTGATTTATGTTAGCTGGATGCAGCTGTGTTTCTGTGACAGACAAAATCAAAATAGCTATGGATTTCATAGCCAAAATTCACCTAGATCATTTAGTCTAGATCTCCTGTTCTGTGCTGCTAGCTGTAATTATTTTCTATAAAGGTAACGTACTCTAAAGCAGAAGGACCAAATATTTGTCCTTCTTGGCAAGTATTTTGTTTCATGTGCAAAACATAATATTAATATTATTTGAGGAAAGACAAAGATGTAAGCTCATCATCCTAATCAGTATTAGCACAGTTTACTTGAGTTACCTATGCATAAGGAGAAGAGATTGTCAGTGAAGGGAATGAGCTGGAGCTGCAGGTAGTAGACCCACATGTTATTAACATCACCAGAGCTCTACAGCTTCTAGTCATACGGCTCTCTGTCATTCCATTGTAAAGGTTTTTATTTTGTATGTTTGAAAAACGATTGCTGGGAAGACCACAAAGCCCCTGTGTGCCGTAAAGTATGCTTTCTATATTTTTTATATTTAGTACCTATGTTGTGCATTCTCAGGGAAAACCCTGAGAAGTGGTTTGACAATATAGTTTCAATCTCTAATTAAAGAAATTTTTCATGTCCAAAGGAAATGCATCATCCTGGGAAGATAAAAATGTCACTATGCACTGAATGTGGCAAACTCCACCGACAGAGATCTTGTTGCTTGTTAAGAATGTGATGGCAGCTGCACCATAGTGGAAACTAGCAAAACTTGGACATGAAAGAGCTAAATACCTTTCTTGAAGTCACGCCTGATTTTCTCTCTCTATCATTTTGGACATTTTTCGTTTGTGCCCTTTTATTTGCAGTTGTGGTGCTCTTACTTGATTACAGAATCTCTTTACAAACAGGGATGTTTGGCAGAGTGTATGGTGCTATGCAGTTCTGTTCTCTGCCAGGTCAGAGACATGTCCAATTAGATTATTTCAGACCAGCTCATGCAGAAGAACTATACAAGGCATGTGTGAGTGATATTGCTTGAACTAGAACTAATCTGACAAAAAGCTGTATTTATTTCTAGCTAAATGGAGGTCTATTAGAATAAAAACTAAAATTAACATGTGGTGGTCTTGAAATCAGATGCAAGCAGTGTAACTGCCATTGCAAAAGCAGAATAAACAAGAAAACAATCTGTGCATCTAGTAAACACGCAGCATCCCCGTTCCTTTCTGTAGTTCAAAGTAATGATTCCAGTTTGACCTCTTTAGCTATAGTTAGGCACAAGAACACAAATTCTGCAGATTTTGGAACATCCTGGTTTGTTCCAGAAAAGAATCTGACTCATGGCATTTTCAGGAGACTTTTTTTAGCACCAATAGAAGCATGAAAACTTAGCTTGTGCGATTCTGAAAGGACTTAGAAAGCTGAGTCCTGCTCAACCTCTCTATACCTGTGCCTGCCTATAGTGTGAAAAATACTACCATTGACTTTTAAATGAATAAACCATTTTTATTGCTTCTCATTGTATACAGTTACCACAGTTTTGGGGTTGGTTTTCTGTGGGTCGTCCCCCCCCGCCCCCGCAAGGCAACCCATGTCTGTGGACTTAGAAAATTGACAAATATCTTATATCGTAACAATTTACCAAAAGAAGTATTTCAAATTGCCATTAGGGAGAACATCATGTCTGAACTCTTGTGTACATGTAGATCCAGGAGAGCTTAATAAAGCTTTTTTGATTGACAGGCATCCATCACCACACAATGAAGGAGTGGTGCTGGATCTGTGAAGAATATGAGGTTTAGGATAGGGATTTGAAGGGTGTATGTCAACCAGCACTGCTTTCCTGCCAAAAGCAGGTAACAGATTTTGTAACTCCGGAGTTGCCCCTAGTGTGATGTTAAACTTTACAGATTGAACTCTTTTAATTAATCCCCTTCTTTTTTTTTTTCCCTGGAGGATAATGGCATGAACTCTCACAGACTTGCCTAAATTCCATTAATTTCAGAGAGCCCTTTAAGTGGGAGGACACCAATGTATCATGAAAACTTCCTATTCGAATGAAAAAATGAAACTGGTCTGAAAGTAAAGGCTCAGCTCTCTGTTAAACAGAGCACTAAGTAGTACTTACACCCTGCATACCAGTTTAAGAAAATAGTTTACTTCAAAGCAACACATGTAAATGTTGGTGACCTTTGATTTCTAATACGTCATAGTCCCTCTCATTTACAGCTGGGGCTAACTCAACTTTCTTCACAAGCCCTTTAAATCAAATGTGAAAAGATCTTGTCAGGCATATGGGTAAGGAAACACAAGACTTGACACTTGTCATGAACATAACAAAACTGTAATAAATACTGGAATTCCTGTAATAAATACTGGAATTTTTTCACGACTTTTCACTGGGACCATGGCAAACAGTCATTGCTATCTCATACTAGCTTAAGAGAATAAATAATTTGATGAAGTTTTGCTTTTTGGTTTTGTTTCTTTTTTTGCTAAGAAAATTCTCTAGTAGTAATCTGAAATAATTAATATTGACCAATAAACTCCGGACTCCATGAGTCAAAGAAGCGTTGAAGGAGAATAACACTGTGCATGTATGGGTGAAAACTGATATGCCTAGTCCCAACAGTCATGCAGAACACTTGCTTGTGTCTAATTTGAAAGATATAAGTCATCTAGCAGAATTAACTGACAAGGTTCGTACTGAAAGTAAGTGTATGTACGAGGAAAGCAGTTATTTGATGTATAACTTGTCCGAATGAGCTGACAGTCATATGTCCAGGTTTTGAAGGAGGAATGTCAGAATATACAGGCCCAGCAATCCCTTTAGGGCCACAGTAAGACTTAGGTGAGCCTCTGAAAAACATGTGCTATATGTGGTAGTATATATGTACAAAATGCCCTAACGAGTTACTCCATTTCCCTCCCAAAGAAATATTGCATATCAAATGCTGTATCTGAATTGGTCAAAAGTTGTTACCAGCTACTCAGGTATGTAAATCCAATGAGCTGTTCAGGAATTTTAAAACATGCATTTAAACTCACTTCCCTGCTGCAGGTTTAGCTTCATGTTGTGATACCTTGGGGGAACATACATAATGCTACCTTTCTTGTTCAGCCTCATTAGCAAGGAAGGTAAAATATTTCATACTATCTTCTTGGTGCTTCCCCTGGCCCCCATGAGCCCNATTTTCCTCCATATAGGCTTGAATGTAAGGGACCTGCCTGAAAAAGCTTATAGCTGTATTTCCTCAACTGTTTTAATCTTATGACTGTGACAGTGGAGAACAATCACTGGTACAGATTTTGTCACATGGAAGTTTAAATCCATAAACTGTTATTTAAAAATATAATTTAATAGAAAGTAAGAGTAAAATTGTAATGTGGACTTTGTTAAACTTAATGAAATTTCAAGGGGAAGTATTTACATATTCTTCAGATTTGCTGATGGGAAAAAATCCTTTAATGAAAATCAGACAACCTCCTATGAAGAAAAAGTTAAAACAGGTTATCTTTTGAAGGAAACTGTCTAGCAGAGAAGTCCTAAAGTTAGTTAAAAATCATTCTTGCTTAGCTAGAGAGAGAGAATTGGGAGTAAGTATGAAAAAAAAAATTTCTTTCTTTAACTTTCTGGCTCCAAAACTGAAAACCCTGATATGAAATGCAAAGATATGAGATGAATACTAGATTATGGAGTCTTCATACTTCAAGTACTCAACACACTCAAATTTTGACAGAAGGGGAATGGGGGAATTCAAAAGTGGTTTTTTGTATGTGGAGATAATTTGAAATACCTTCCTAGTTATTAGATGCCTTTGTTAAGCTGAGCTCTTCAAGAAACTTAACTTGAAGTAGATACCTACATAATATAAAAAGATAGCATAGACTAAAGTGTAGATCTCCTTAAAAAAAAACCAAACCCAAACCTAAGAATGCCAAGTAAAGTGTATCTAAATTTCTCTTCAGAAAAGTCCCCTGAAATCAGTACATAAGCTCAAACTCTATCTCAAACTCTACTCAAGTGAAGCTATTGGAATTATTTTAAAAACATAACCAAAAAACCCTAATACTTGAACAGCCACTGAAATCCTTGCTCTGTTTTAGATGATGGGAAAATTTAAAGAACTGTGTATATACTTTAATTTGCCTATATATGAGTATTTTATGATAATTTGTAGAACCTTTTTATTCCTGCTTTAAAATTTATATACAGTTAAATTTGAAGGAAGGAAAGAACTTCCTTTAATGCAAAGTAAATGGTATTTATTTACCTAAATCATTCTTCGTTTTCTGGCATGACGAAAATTGTTAACGATGCACACTGTTACTCTTTTTTCTCCTAACTGAATTCCTCAGGTTTAGCGTTAGGATGTTCCTAGGACTTTGAACATTTTATAAGCTGACTTAATGTTCTGAGAATGGTAAAGCTGATAATTATTCAACGTGTGGCTGACAGTTTCTTTTGGGTGCGCTTTTAGCTTTCCTTACTGATGACATGTCAGTAACTGATGATAAAATACCTACTGTTGCAACAACTGTGATGTGCTTAAAGTACATGTGTTTTATACCTTTATAAACCAGCTGGAAAAATAAATTAATATAAAATGAAAAAGAAAAGAATAGAAGAGAAAATCTCAGAGCTCTTTCTGGTCACACAGTAAGTCCTGCAAGTACTACCAGCAGTTTGTTCAGTGACACAGGTGGACCCACAGAACATTCATGGCCATGTGGTTTTGAACACCACCCTCTGCCCCACTCTCAGGCTTCCCTTCTCTGACTCTCACTCTTCCACACCAAGGCTCAGAGAAGGAGGGGAAATACACAATTCTGGTGGAACTATAAGGGCATTTCATTTCACAGGTCTAAGACAACTTAGGAGGCACACCATATCTTGGAAGAATACTTTTTTTAGTCCACCATCCCTCACCAATCTAGGGTTTATCATGGTGTCTATTACTGTGTTTTGCTAGTGTTTTGGGAAGTACTTCTTCAGTCTTTCCAAGAAAAGGTTTTTTCCTCCCTCCATCCTCTGGAATTTACGGTGTATTCGAATGTGTTTGATTCTCCTGATGATGATGATCCCTTTGTCTTTTTCATTCTTACATTCTTTGTCTTTTTCATTCTTACGTTATTTGCCTTCACCCTTTTAAATGCAAAAAGTACATTTTTAACCTCCTTATTTAGTACATGTTTAACACTCATAATCCTTCCATGTTAATTTCCACTCTCTTTTCTTTTTCTGAGCACTTGAAATAACCTGTGACAGCTCTCCATTTTGTCTTCATCTTATGCTAAGGATGACTCAATCTATGTGGAGTAGAAATGTTGCATCTCAGCTTTATCTTACAATGACTCTCTGCAGAAAATCATGCTGACCTTTTTTACCTCCTTATCACAAGCTCACATAGCTTTATACTGCCAGCCTACATTGGTCATGGATCATGTCATGGCAGAAATGGAGATATCTGCAAGGCTGTATATGCTTTTAAAAGGGAGGATGATAGAGACACTATTTGACAATGTTAAATATTATGTCAGCCTGGCTTGGATTTCTTGATATGTGCAAAGCTATATTATTCCATTGTTATTCCTTTTAGTACCGTGGTTTTGACTTTTAGAGCAAGTGATTTCTGACTCTTATATGTCCATACATCTTGCCTGAGGTATGTTCCCATTCTGTATTGCTTCCATGGGAATTACTTGTACCATATTTATTTCTAGAATAAAAGCAAATACCATAGAAATGCCAAATGCCCTTTTTCCCTTGACCTTTCTGTTACGGCTTGAAGAGCAATGTTATTACTTATTAGGAAGGATTAATAATCAACAGTCATTACAGCTAAGAAATATGTCTTGGTGAATGAATTATGCCCACAGCACAAGGCAATAGCTACTGTTATCCACAAGAAGTTCAGAAAATCACTTAGTGTTGTGTTTCTGTCTTACTCCACGATAAATGTATCTGTGACCTACTAGCTAGTCATGTAGGGCCAGATTCAAAAGTAAGATTTTGTTGCATTTAGGAACAGCCGCCCTGAAAATCCCCCTCTCAGAAGCTGCCTAGCTCTGTCAATGCCTAGATTTGAAGGCTGAGAGAGCTGTTCATTTTTATGTGCCCTCCCCAGTTGCTATAGTTGGGGTAACACTGCAAAGC
>WEKW01031074.1:0-37906 GCA_013389905.1 Sula dactylatra
AAATTGTGCAACCCAGCAGTGGATCGTGACAGGTATAGGATAATTTGTTGCACCACAGTAATATGACCACATTCATATGGTCATATGAATGACCAAAAAAGAGGATCACAAAGGTCCACTTAGGTGGCATTTAGAGACCTCACAGACCGTCTCAAGAAAATATTAGCTGGTTACAGCATGTGAAGTTTCAGATAATAGCTACAACTGTACTGCATGGCATGCTCATCAACTCTCTGCTTACGGCTGAGCTGACTTAGGGGCCTCTCTCCTGCCAAAAACTATGTGACATAGAAAGGAATTATTCTTTTTTTTTTTTTCCTATGACTGTTAAAGCACCCAGTTTGTTAGGTTTGCTCCTAAAAAACAGCTTATTTAGACTGCTTTGAACTGTAATGTTAATTTTTTAGTAATCTCCCAGGACAGAGGTTTCCAGTGAGGTGCATCCCTGCTAGCCATGACATGAAGTGTGATGCAACATGAAATTGCCCCAAATAGTCTCAGCTAATAGACCAAACCTAAGCATTTTCACACATGGCCAGGTGGAGCATTTCTTCCCTTTGGACTAATGACTACTTGTGTAGACACAGGAGTGGCTCAGGACAGGATCATGCAGGTCCCAACATGGTGGTGAAATTCTGCTAAGAATGAAAAACAAAAATCAGTGGCAAGTGATGACAAGAAGTAGCAACAGAAGCAATGTTACAGTCATGTAGAGGGGGTGAAGAGGCAACAGGAAAAATAAAAAAAAAATTGCAGAAGAGCTGGAGAGGAGGAGAGCAGATGCACAAAGAGCATGTGCAAGCCAGATGATAGGAGAAAGGACAAAAAACCAGCAACAGCAGGGGGGACTGTGACAAAGCAAACAGAGCAGACTCCCAAGTATTGAAAGCTGTCTCCAGGTATGCTTGTGTGAATAGTCCCTGCGATAGTTTCCTTCTCAGACCTGGGAAGCTGGGTCCATTCTAGTCCCTGGAAAAGACTGCTTACTAATGGTCTCCTGAAGAGTTCCCAGACATGGTTCATAGCTGGCATAGACCAGAGCCCACTCACAACAGTCAGTTTGGTTATGGCTACTCTGTTTCAGGGACTACAGCAGTTTACTAGCATAGATATGGACTATTCCATGGATCGTTGGCCTCTCTGTCTGAGGGACTTGCAATTTACTAGAGCAGTTGTAGCCTACAGCTGTGAAGGACTTGCGTCATTTCACTGTACTAGGATTTTTCTCCTTTCCTAAACATCTCAGACCAATAAAACCTTCCTGTTTTGATACTGTTCCTAGAATAGGGTAGAACAGAAGAGGATAATAGTACAACAATCTTATTTTTTAAATAAATGGTGTAGAAGTAACCTTACAGTTGACAAATTATTCTTTGTAAGCAATCTTTAAAAATTATAATTAGAGACAACTTTCAGGACTAAAAAAATCTGCTTATCCCTCTCCCTCTCTGACACTCTGCTTATACAAAAGATGAGCAACAAAGAAGCACAACAGTAGATTTGTCCTATATACTTAGGTTTACAAGGAGTCCCCTTTCCTCAGGAAAAAAAATATGCTTTCAAACTATAGAACCCAGCTTGTACACCAAAATCATCAAAAATTTTCCAGACAGAGACTTAATAGCATGTCAGGAGGATATTTTGTATGAGTGGACAAAATGCAAATGTGAACATTGAAGCTTGCAGTTCCTTCTTCAATAGCTTCCTTTGGTTTCTCTGTAGCAGGGGTGTTTCAATTAAATTTGTCTTTTCACTGCACACAGTACATATTGCTTCTGAATAGCCTGTCACTTCTGTGCATTTTCTGATATTTAGAGATGCCTAAAGAAGTATAGAATCAGAATCATTCAGGTTGGAAAAGAACTTTAAGATCATTGAGTCCAACCATTAACCTAGCACTGCCAAGTCCACCACTAATCCATGTCCCTAAGCACCACGTCTACACATCTTTTAAATACCTCCAGGGATGGGGACTCAACCACCTCCCTGGGCAGCCTGTTCCAATGCTTGACAACCCTTCCAGTGAAGAAATATTTCCTAATATCCAATCTAAACCTCCCCTGGTGCAACTTGAGGCCATTTCCTCTTGTCCTATCACTTGCTAATTGGGAAAAGAGACCAACACCCACCGTGCTACAACCTCCTTTCAGGTAGCTGTAGACAGTGATAAGGTCTTCCCTCAGCCTCCTCTTCTCCAGGATAAACAACCCCAGTTCCCTCAGCCACTCCTCATAAGACTTGTGCTCTAGACTGTTCACCAGCTTCGTTGCCCTTCTCTGGACACGATCCAGCACCTCAGTGTCTTTCCTGTGGTGAGGGGCCCAAAGCTGAACACAGTTCTCAAGGTGAGGCCTCAGCAGTGACGAGTACAGGGGCACAATCACTTCCCTACTCCTGCTGGCCACACCATTCCTGATACAAGCCAGGATGCTGTTGGCCTTCTTGGCTACCTGGGCACACTGCTGGCTCATGTTCAGGCGGCTGTCCACCAGCACCCCCAGGTCCTTCTCCGCCAGGCAGCTCTCCAGCCACTCTTCCCCAAGCCTGTAGCATTGCATGGGGCGGTTGTGACCCAAGTGCAGGAGCCGGCACTTGTTGAATCACATAGAATTGTCCTCAGCCCATCGATCCAGCCTGTGCAGATCCCTCTGTAGAGCCTTTCTACCCTCAAGCAGATCAACACTCCCGCCCACCGTGGTGTTGTGTGCAATCTTACTGAGGGTGCACTCGATCCCCTCGTCCAGATCGTTGATAAAGATATTAAACAGAACTGGCCCCAATATTGAGCCCTGGGGAACAGCGCTTGTGACCGGCCAGCAACTGAATTTAACTCCATTCACCATCAGTCTTTGGGCCCGCCCATACAGACAGTTTTTTTACCCAGCAAAGGGTACACCTGTCCAAGCCATGAGCAGCCAGTTTCTGCAGGACAGTGCTGTGGGAAATAGTGTCGAAGGCTTTATTAAAGTCATAGACAACATCCACAGCCTTCTCCTCATCCACTAAATGGGTCACCTTTTCATGCTAACATCAGTAGTATACTATCACCTTATTATGCTAACATCAAGAACTCTGCGACTTAAGTACCAGATGTTTTTTCTCCATTGGGAAAACTATTTTCTCAGCAAAAAGAATTGTGATTTAGTGCCTAAGTATGTTCTAGTCATTGCTTAATTTACTTCCATAAATGTACATATTTCCTTTATTGCTTACATTATCTGTCTTTCATACAGTCTGAAACAAAAGGATGAATTTTTTTGGGTTCATCCTAAAGGAGAATAAGTGTGCATACGCATAAACAAACATATATATTTAATTCCATGTAAAATATGTACAATATGTAATTATGTTCCAGTACTAAATACCCTGTTTCCTAAACATGTTCATAATGCTTTTTGATATGGTTTCTTTTTTCATATTCTCCTTTCTTTGTTACTGATTTCTTTAGATTTAAAGCTATAGATTTTCTAAGAACCAAGATTTAGAGTGAGAAATACTATGTAATTTTCAGTATAATGCTACCTGCAGGATAACCATTCATTTGATACAATCCTAATCCATTATTTTTGCTCTCCTTTTAAGTTGTATCATTTTGGTATTTGTTTAAAAATGTATCTTTTAATCAAGAACTATCCTTTATTTTAAGCATAAAGCAGCAAACACAAAAGCCAATTGCTTGGTATTCCTGAGACAGACCTTCATACTCCTGGCCTCATATTATTTTGGTTGGGAAGACCTATTGTGTTTTGTCGGAGATGTGATGTATTATCTTAAATTTAACACATAGTAACACATCTAGGTCTCCATTACCGCAGATTAGCTAGTCAGCTGAGGTTAGGATGCAGTTATCTGTATCCTATATATTCTATACCACAGTGGAATGAATAAACCTCTGGAGGCCATGGATGTCATTAAGTAGGTCTTGACAGAATAAAATGAAGGTCTAGATACTCTAGCTTAAATGCTACACCTATGCTGGAGACACCTTAAGTTAAGTGAGGTGATGCTACTCTCACTATCACAGACAAAATTTCAATGCCAAAAGATTTCAGCTCTTTGTGAGATGTAGTAGTTCAGTGGGTCAGCAGCTACTATCTTTATTCATAAGTAGTATGCATTTAACTATTCACTCTGACATTTCTGTATAATATGATGCCGTAATATTTAATGACACTAATCAATTTTTTATCATGCTTAGTTTGAAATAAATTATTTATTATTTTATTTTGCACCAGATGAAAAAGTATTTGTCAGGCATGCAATTTTAAAGGCTTTAAAGTGCTTAGTTGCTACTATGCCATGTTTTTTAAAAACTATTTTGAAGGTAACAACTTTTTTTTCATTGATGGGTGAATTTATCCCTTTTGTTAGTTTCTTGTGTGACACTGTCAGAAAGTATAGCACATCTTCACTTGTTAAATCAAAAGGGTTAGTGGGAAGAGCAGCCATAATTTCAATCCATGAGAAGAATTCTTGCCAAATCTTGTTTGCTGGCATTCATACATAATATTTTATGTTAATAGGACTAATAATTACATTTCCCTTCACAGCATTTATAGTAGCATAAAAATTCACAGAAATACTTAATTCCAATTCTGCATCTTACTAATTGCATTGTTCTTTTTATCAGGGTGCTGATGAAGAGTATACACAATCTATGGGTAAAAGCTGACACGATTTATTCATTCATACATACACAGAGCTATAAATGAAAAAAGAATAAAGAATTAAAACCATGCATTTGGAAGGAATTACACATGTATGTGTATGTGTGAATATATAATTTTAAAGACCTATGGAAAAGTAAAATATGTATTCCTTCCTTTGTATCACTTAAAATTTGACTACCCATTGGGCTGATGAGAAATTTTTAGTATTTTTAACACATACAATGTCAAGAACGTAAAAAAACAGTGTCTAACATACCTCTGTCCTATTAGGCTATGTGTTACCCTGTTAGTCTGTCATGGTTTTAGCTGGGATAGAGTTAAATTTTCTTCACTGTAGCTGGTGTAGTGCTGCGTTTTGGACTTTGAAAATAATGTTGATAGTGCACTGACGTTTTTAGTTTTTGCTAGGTAGTGCTTACACTAGTCAAGGACTTTTCCAGCTTCCCATGCTCTGCCAGGTGCACAAGAAGCTGGAGGGGAGAGGACACATCAAAGTGAGCCAATCAAATTGGCCAAGGGGTATTCCATATCATGTGATGTCGTGCCCGGTATATGAACTGTGGGGAGTTCACTGGGGGAAGCAGCGATCATGGCTCGGGGANTGGGGTGTTTTCCCCTTTTCTTTTTTTTTTTCCCCTGGGTTTCATTCCTCTCTCTATTGCTTTTTTTTCTCTTTATTATATTATCATTATCATTATTATTATTATCATAATCATTATTATCATTACCATCATTACTATCACTATTTTATTTTATTAATTAAACTGTTCTTATCTCAACCCACGAGTTTTCTTGCTTTTGCTCTTCCGATTCTCCCCATTCCCACTGGGGTGGGGGGAGTGAGCGAGCGGCTCTGTGGTGCTTAGTTGCTAACTGGGGCTAAATCACGACATAGTCCTATTCATTTCACATTCTAAAGTATATAAATGCTACTCATGGTTGCAGTTTACAGTCTAGGACTTGGGGGTGGACACTTATGCTGTAAAGTTTAGCATTAAATGAACCAAGATGCTTATGTAATGTGTTGCATTTGTGCTGTTATAACCTTGACATAAATGCATATTTTTAATTTTATAGCAAAGAATGTATAAAATGACAGCTCATTCTTTTTATTCATTTTCAGATATCTTCCTGCATTGACCTTGTTTTGAAAAAGGAAACTTTTAAGGAAAATAATAATTAGCTGTCAGAGGTATTTGTCAAAGACTTTGCTCCCTAACATCTATTTAATCACAGCTGACTGTCAAGAACCAGGTTTCTGTTAATATCTCAGATTAAGTTCTTCTATTTTTCAGTCTAATGCAGAATTTTATTGTTGGATTATGCTAAAGCAATGGAAATGTGTTGCTTCCTAGTTCTAAGAAACTTTTTAGAGACTTTCTGCATTAAATATACTTCATTGTCATATAATTTTGAATTTTTGTTGTACTAAGCCATCTTTTGTCAGCCATGTGATTTTCATGGAGTTCCTTCAGTGAAAGCATGATGTTACCACCTCCATGTGGTCCTTTACTTAGTGTCACACTCTAATCTCAATGAAAGAAATATAACAGAATCTATATCACTTCCAATCCATTGAGAGCACCATTGGAAAGGCAGAAGAGTCAGAACACATGGAATTATGCTCTGTGGCTCTTTTTGCTGTCCCCAGAACATGAAGTTTTGCTTAGTGGAAACAGGAACAGATCTTACTGACAGAAGGGTCATTGTCCCTGATCTGTTAGATCAGCCTACCGTGTGGATAGCAGCAGCACAGGTTTTGGAGCTTGTATACCACCACAAGGTGGGTACCACCCTGTCTTCTGAGCTGCAAGGAGGGTCATCTTTCATTATCTCCCTTTCTATAGCAGTTTTACACATACAATGCTGCAAAAGAGATGGCTGTCTGCATTGCAGATGTGGTACCATGTAGTACCCAAATGAGTAAGTTTACCCCAATGCTGTAGAGAAAGAAGAAAGGGGTTACTAAGGCCCTTTAATTAATGTAATCCCGCCTTTCAGTGTGTCTTATCATGTTTCTGGTGTGAGTTAGTCCATTTCCTGTGTATTTCCTTTCATGAGGTTTTGATTACATCAAGGTGATAGGCATTCTGGTTGTATTTTTGGTGATAAATATTTCTGTAGATTGCCTATATCTTCTAGGTGTTCAGTTAGCAGATTTTTAAAGCTTGTTCTTTGTTCATACCATGATATAAAATTAGTTAAATATAATCCACTGAGCCCCTGTAATTGCATCACAGTTTGAATTTGTAATTGCAACACACTGAAAACAGCTTTGATATGACAGCTTCTTGATCCCAATGTCTGTTTCTCTGTCCTGATCAGAACTGCAAAAGAGTCTAGGCAGGTATACAGACCTTGGTCAGCAAATCATCTTGGTTATTTTATAAATTCTTCTTCAGATCATGGTGTAAATTTTGGTAAAACACAACAGACTTAACACATTCAGTTGTTTGGGTTTTTTTTTCTAAGAGTGCAGGCAGAAAGACAAAAACTTTGTCAGTCTTGTCGTAAGGCCCTCTGGTACCTTTGTTTAATTTCCCAGTGATGCAAAAAACAAGATTAAGATGTATTTTTTATTTGTCTTCTTTCCATTTTTTTTTTAAACCAGGACATCTCAACCCTGCTATAGTTGATAGCAAACCTGTTGATTTAACTGATAGAAGGCTTTAATCTACAATTTTATTTATGTTTCCTTTGTTTAATTTGCATCAATTTTCTTGAGGTCAATAAGAAAACCCTCAGTTATTAGTTAAATTAGCATAACTACCTTGAGACTAGTTAAAGGAGAATAAATCTTGTCAATCTGCTGAAAAAGAGAATTGCACTCCTCTTGACAGTGATGTAACAACAAAGACCAGTGGAGATGATGATGAATTGTCACAACTACTCTTGTCGATGGATCTGTACTGGCTTTCACCAAAGAGATTCTTCAGTCCGGACTGGATGATTTCTGACTATAACTGGTATGAGTTTACTGTACAGATCACCCAGTAAAGCAAGTGTAGCTAAAGGATGCAGAAGACCCATATCAAAAGGCCTTTTTCCCGTGAAAGTTTACAAACAAGAAGGAGAGCCTTACTCCAGATAAAGCAATAGCCAAGGGGTCACATTCTCCCTGGGAAACAACAGATCAGAAAAGGAAATTGGAATCTGGTGAAAATATATGTCCACCACAATTATGTAGCACCAGAAAATTTGCTTAATATTGATTACACATGTCCAATTCTTACTGGCTACTCTTCTGCATATAGGGTAGCTGCATGTTTGCAAGACAGCTAAGTCTCTTCACTGGGAAAATTATTCAACACCTACAGTGTCTCTACACTTTTCTAGGATCATGTTTAACTGGCTGTCCTTTTCATTTTCTGCAGCACAGAGGCCCAGGGTTTTCAAGCAAGGACTTGAGAGAACTTGCTCATTATTCTGCAGTGCTTTTATTTTAAAACCTGTGGATGATGGCAATCTAAATCACAGATTTCTCCCAGGTTTATTTCTGTAGCAACAAATATTTGTATAAGGAAATAAAATTTTCACCTCTGTGAGGTTAGCTGCAACATGTGTGGAAGGTGCTACTGGTTTTAATACTCCATACTGACTGCGTTAGTCTAGTCTTTATTTTTCTAGTCTTTATACAACTGCAGGGTAAATGCTTGCCACATTTAGTAACAGTAGAGCTTCAGCTGACAAGAGTATAATAGAGCTGAAACAGTATTCCGGAAGATATTCCGATTTTGGAGTGTTAAAAATAACATCATAAAGCATTTTTCCTGGAGCAATTTTATTTTTTTCTCAATATTCACTATAAAGGTTGATGAGTTTTCATGGTCCCCTGAGAAGTTTGTTTGCTTCCTTTCAGTTTTCTGGATTTTTTTGTTGTGCTTTCGTTTGGTTTTTATTTTTTTTCTTTCTCTCACTCTTATCTTTTTTTCATTGTGATGTTGCAGGAAATGACAAAAATGGTCAGAAGTTAAGATAAATACATTAACCTTCAGATTCTGTGGAATTGATTGAAACAATTCAGGCTGATAAAAAATATTCATTTTGATTAAAAGGTCAGTTTTCACTAATGTACATAAACTTTCTTATTAATTTCTCCTCTCTACAATTATCAGCTATTGTCGTGAACCTTAGAAGAAACTGATTTTTTTTCTTTATCCTCATAGAACTTCACAAGGCCCAACCTCCAGCACTTTCCTAAATAGGCAAAAGTCATACCACACTTTTCCCACACAACAGAGGATCATAGAATCATTCAGGTTGGAAAAGAACTTTAAGATCATTGAGTCCAACCATTAACCTAGCACTGCCAAGTCCACCACTAATCCATGTCCCTAAGCACCACGTCTACACATCTTTTAAATACCTCCAGGGATGGGGACTCAACCACCTCCCTGGGCAGCCTGTTCCAATGCTTGACAACCCTTCCAGTGAAGAAATATTTCCTAATATCCAATCTAAACCTCCCCTGGTGCAACTTGAGGCCATTTCCTCTTGTCCTATCACTTGCTAATTGGGAAAAGAGACCAACACCCACCGTGCTACAACCTCCTTTCAGGTAGCTGTAGACAGTGATAAGGTCTTCCCTCAGCCTCCTCTTCTCCAAGATAAACAACCCCAGTTCCCTCAGCCACTCCTCATAAGACTTGTGCTCTAGACTGTTCACCAGCTTCGTTGCCCTTCTCTGGATACGATCCAGCACCTCAGTGTCTTTCCTGTGGTGAGGGGCCCAAAGCTGAACACAGTTCTCAAGGTGAGGCCTCAGCAGTGACGAGTACAGGGGCACAATCACTTCCCTACTCCTGCTGGCCACACCATTCCTGATACAAGCCAGGATGCTGTTGGCCTTCTTGGCTACCTGGGCACACTGCTGGCTCATGTTCAGGCGGCTGTCCACCAGCACCCCCAGGTCCTTCTCCGCCAGGCAGCTCTCCAGCCACTCTTCCCCAAGCCTGTAGCATTGCATGGGGCGGTTGTGACCCAAGTGCAGGAGCCGGCACTTGTTGAATCACATAGAATTGTCCTCAGCCCATCGATCCAGCCTGTGCAGATCCCTCTGTAGAGCCTTTCTACCCTCAAGCAGATCAACACTCCCGCCCACCGTGGTGTTGTGTGCAATCTTACTGAGGGTGCACTCGATCCCCTCGTCCAGATCGTTGATAAAGATATTAAACAGAACTGGCCCCAATATTGAGCCCTGGGGAACAGCGCTTGTGACCGGCCAGCAACTGAATTTAACTCCATTCACCATCAGTCTTTGGGCCCGCCCATACAGACAGTTTTTTTACCCAGCAAAGGGTACACCTGTCCAAGCCATGAGCAGCCAGTTTCTGCAGGACAGTGCTGTGGGAAATAGTGTCGAAGGGTTTATTAAAGTCATAGACAACATCCACAGCCTTCTCCTCATCTACTAAGCGGGTAATGTTGTCATAGAAGGAGATCAGGTTAGCCAAGTAAGACCTGCCTTTCATAATCCCATTCTGACTGGGCCTGATCCCCTGGTTTTCCTATATGTGTTATGTGATGGAAGTCAAGATGATCTGTTCCATAACCTTTCCTGGCATCGAGGTCAGACTGACAGGCCTGTAGTTCCCTGGGTCCCCTTCTGGCCCTTCTTGTAGATGGACATCACATTTTCTAACCTTCCCTTTTCCTTCCTTGCCTATCCTTTCTAAAGAGTTTGTAGCCATCCACTGCAGTATTCCAGTTGTATGAGTCATCCCACCATGTTTCCATGATCGCAACTATATCATAGTTTTCCAGCTGCACAATAACTTCCAATTCCTCCTGTGTGTTGCTCATACAACATGTGTTTGTGTAGATACACTTCAGTTGAACTATTGATACTGCCACCTTTTTTGGGGTACAAGTCTATGTGACTGTTCTCAGGTGCTTCCTTTGTTTCTAACACATCAATTAACCCTTGCATCTTTGTTGCCACATGGATCTCCATCCCCTACCTCCACTGAGGTGGCAGACCTAAGGACCTCGCTAGCACACTGTCCTTCAAACACCAGCGTGCCGCTCCCAGGCTTATCTCTAGCAAGCCTAGTTTTATTCCCTTCTCTCTTCAAATCTAGTTTAAAGCTCTTTCAATAAGCCCTGCTAACTCCTTTGCCAAGATAATTTTCCCACTTCAAGACAGGCGTACCCTATCTGTCATCAGCAGGCTTAGTGTCATGTAGACTGACCCATGATCAAAAACCCCAAAATTTTGCCAGTGACACCAGGCTTGGAGCCAGGTATAGATCTGCTGGCTCTTCCTCTTTCTTTCCTCATCATTCCCTGCAACTTGAATGATAGAGGAGAACACTACTGGTGGTACTGATCCCTTAACCAGTCATCCCAAGTCCCTGAAGTCTCTCTTGACTGCCCTTGGACTCCTTGTTGCAACTTCATTGCTGCCTACCTGAAAAATCAATAATGGAGAGTGACCTGAGGGCTGTACCAGGGTAGGAATTCTTCCTGTCACATCTTTAACCTGGTCCCCAGGGAGGCAGCGGACTTCCCTGAGAAGTGGGTCTGGTTGGCATATTGGGCCTTCTGTTCCCTTCAGGAGACAGTCTCCTATGACCATAATCCATCTTTTTTTCTTTATGAAAGTGCTTTTGATGCAGGGCATAAGCCAACTTAACTTGGTGACACCTCCAACTAAGATGAGCCATCGTCCTCGTCATTGTTTGGTTCCAGTTGCACAGCCTCCATACCTATTATGCAAGGGCACCTGGGAAGGTGGAATCCCTGTTTGCAGGTTGAAATACCTCCTGGAAAACTTCCACAGGAGCAGATGACACATACCTGATTTCTTTTTTTATCTGTCCTTTCACAGATTTTCTGCCAACAGTAGCAAACACAAATTTTTGGTAGCTTGCATGCTCTATCCCACAGAGAGCAGTAGCAGGCACCAGGGAGTGGCAGGAGTAGAAGTAATATATTACATTTAAGACTGGGCCTGAGACTTGTATCCATGTCTGCCATTACTCACAGAGGTAGATTTTACGATGTGCCATTTTAGATTTTTCTGGTTTAAGAACTTGATACTGTAGATGTTGTTTCCTTTTTTAGTAGCCCCTGGAGTGTCTCAGATATTATTTTATGTTATTGATAGCAGACATGGCCATATTCTCTGTGGTATATAGGACATTTCTGGTGGAACTGCTATCATTTACTGTTAAATCTAATTTGAGAAAAGAAACCAACTGCCTCACATATTGTGTATGTATTAGAAAAATAAAGGAAACAAACACTAATAATTCAAAATAATGAAAGTTGTAGGTTTCCTTCTATGGAATCACAGACTGCTCAATTGTAAGCCCTCTAAATTGTGTCCAAGCTCTCCAGACACCAGGAGTCTTCGAAAGGTCCCATTGTAAATTTTCCTGCTGTGAAACACAATAAAGTAATGTTCTAAAAAACAGTGAAACCAATCTATTTTGAAATTTTTAACACAGTAATAAAATACATTTCATTTCCTTTACAGCTCAAGCATAGTTGTCACTGTCATATAGAGACTCCATTTGGAAGTCTTATGTTCTACTAGAGAAATTTCTGCACTAAATCATATAAAGTATCAACAGTAGGTTCATGCAAACTTTTTTACTTGAATTGTTACCTTTCATTCTTTGTAGCCCTTCAAAGCCTATTAAAAGGCATCACAGGTGTTTGAATCCAATCAATTTACTTCTTGTATCACTTTCCCATAAAGATAATCTTGACAAAAAGCAGCAGAGTTTTTAATTATTGCCTTTTCCCAAGAGAAGGTAGTTATCCTGATGATGAAAATTAGATATAAACCAGTCCAAATCTAAGTGTCCCCCAACACCACTTGAGTTTCATCTGTGATTAGTCCAGAAATTAGACCAAAACTTTAATGAAGGTCTGAAATATTCAGACAACATTTCATTTTTATGTATGCAAATTTTCCTTATGGGTTCCAGATGGAAATGCAAATGATGAAAAACCAACAGAGTTTGTTGTAGTATTTCAGAACCTACAGCAGAACAGCTCTAAATTTCCCAAGGAAGTATCTTCTTGTAATATCTCCAGATTTGTTCTATAAACTCAAACTATTCAAAGAGTTCAGCTGATCTCTCTGTACACATCAAAATTTACTATATTTAGATGAATGAAATCTAAACAAAGACCATTTATATTTTTATCTACTTTAATGAAGTAGGTAACACATCAAATGTGTTTTCAGTGGCAACCAGGATGAAAAGAGGAAAAATGAGACATGGGAGACTTGGAAAGGTGTGTATGGGGAGAAGTGAGAATACTGAAACTTAATTTTAGTGGTAAAGTTTTGGTAGATACAGGGAGGAAAAATGCTCTGTGTGTTGTGGTGGTTTAAATCCATATCAAAATTATTAAGACTTTTGGTGACTTCTGTATGTGCTGGATCATGTTTCTAGTGAACAGGAAGTAGAAAGAGATATAGAAAAGTATTACTATCTGCCTTGTAATCAGCTATCACTGAACAAAAGTGTTTAAGATCCAAAACTACACCAATGCAAAAATTTGCCCAAACCATCTTATCAGTCAGTTTGGCCCTTTAACTTCTCATCCTCATTGCTAGCATTTACTGAAAGAACTTAAGCCTGAAAGTCCCATTAATGGTGTACTTTATTACATGATCTGATAATAAACAACTTTATGAAAGTAATAACTTTCCACTTTCTTACAAGGAACTGGAAAAGCCAGAAAAATAAAGTCTATCAGCAGGGCTTTTTTGCCTTTGTATGGTACATTAACCTAATTACTCAAAAGCAAAGAAGTATGTGCAAATATAAATAAACCAGAGTTAATTTGATGCATGCAACTTTGTTAACCATTTTAAAAATGTGACAAAGCATTGCACCCTGAGAGCAAATCAAGAAATGAATGTATACCTTTTAAAATACAGGAATGCCATGTTCCCAAGAAAACTTTAATAGGGCATGACTGTGTAATTTACTCTTTATAACTCCTAATTCCCTTCCTGTTTTGTCTAGAAAGTGGACCACGTTCCATTTGCTCTTTGTAACTTGGAATAATTAAAAATCCATTATACTTCCCTCTCTCCAATGGCAGTACATAAATTAAGCCTCAGCAGTGTTGAAACACATACAAAATGTGATATGACCCTTTCAAAGTGTCACTTATCTGCAATGCAAATTTCTCCTGGGTGATCAGAAATTCAGCAAATATTTTTCATTTAGAACTCAATCTTTTACAGCTAAGTAGTGTTCATTTGTTGATTCACAGTTTAGAAGTTACTGAGATGTTTATTTTTTTTAATCAAATGTGCGCTTCTCTAGTTATTTTTATACTCCAAATTCCCAGTAGTCAGCCTCAAGGATGCCTCTCGACACTGAGAGCTGCATAAATAAATAAATGTCCATTTTCAGTAACCCAACAAGATGTAACATAAAACCAGTTCTGCTAAAGTGTATGTAGTATTTACCTCTTTTCCTCTTTTGTGTTTGCATATTTCTATTTTAGATGTAGGAAATAAAAATTAACCTAACCCAGTGCTCCTCAGACCTTTTTGACTCAAACCTAGTGTCAGCTGATTGCAATTGTGAAGCTGCGTGAATCTAGGGCTCACAAAAAGGAAAAAGTACCTGTAGGTAGCCTAGGACAGATGTATGTGTATAACTTTTCACAAGCATCTGACGTTATCTCTCTGTCTTGATTAGTGCTTTTCATTTTTAGTTTTATCCTGTGAAAAAAATTTTTCTTTTAAGCTTTTCTGAAGATGCTTCATGAGTTTTCCATGTCTCATTCTCAAACCTTGGCAAGTGTTACAGGTGTGTACTGAAAATAATCATAGAAATGTTGGCTGGAAGCAACCTCTAGAATTCATGTAGTTGAAACTCTTGTTCAAAGCACAATCAGGTCATACAGAGGTTTGCCCAGGGGTCAGGAAGGCCAAGGCACAGCCAGAGCTGAACTTAGCAAGAGACACGAAGAATAACAAGAAGGGCTTTTACAGGTATATTAGCCAGAAAAGAAAGGTCCAAGAAAGTGTACTCTACTGATGAACATGGCTGGCAAACTGGTAACAACAGATGAGGAGAAGGCTGAGGTACTCAGCACATTTTTTGTCTCAGTTTCACTAGCAGTCTCTCTTCCCACACCTGTAAAGTGGATGGACCTCAGGGCAGGGACTGGGGGGGGAGGGGGGCAAAGTCCCTCCTACTGTAAGAGAAGATCAGATTTGTGACCACCTGAGGAACCTGAACATAAGCCTGTGGGACCTCACAAGATGCATCCCAGAGTCCTGAGGGAATTGGCTGATGTAGTTGCCAAGCCACTCTCCACGATATTTGAAAAATCATGGCAGTCAGGTGAAGACCCTGGTGACTAGAAAAAGGGAAACATTGCACCTAATTTTAAAAAGAGTACAAAGGAGGACCCTGGGAACTACCAACCTGATAGCCTCACCTCCGTGCCTGGGAAGATCGTGGAACAGACCCTCCTAGAAGCTAGGCTAAAGCACATGGAGGACAGGGAGGCGATTCAAGACAGCCAGCATGGCTTCATCAAGGGCAAATCTTGCCTGACCAACCTAATGGCCTTCTATGATGGAGTGACTACATCGGTGGACAAGGGAAGAGCTATGGATGTCATCTATATGGAATTCTGTAAGTCACAGTCCCCCACAACATCCTTCTCTCTAAATTGGAGAGATATGGATTTGATGGGTGGACTATTTGGTGGATGAGGAATTGGCTGGGTGGTCACATTCAGAGAGTAGTGGTCAATGGCTCAATGTCCGGATGCAGATTGGTGGCGAGTGGTGTCCCTCAAGGGTTCATATTGGGACCAATACTGTTTACTATCTTCATCAATGACATAGACAGCAAGTTTGTGTGTTCCCTCAGCAAGCTTGCAGATAACACCACGATGAGTGGTGTGGTTGATATGCCTGAGGAATGGGGTGTCATTCAGAGGGACCTAGACAAGCTCGAGAAGTGGGCCCACATGAACTTCATGATGGTTCAACAAGGCCAAGTGCAGGGTCCCGCACCTGGGTCAGGGCAACCCCCAGTATCAATACAGGCAGGGGGATGAAGGGATTGAGAGAAGCCCTGTGGAGAAGGACTTGGGGGTACTGGTGGCTGAAAAGCTGGACATGAGCCAACAATGTGCGCTTGCAGCCCAGGCGGCCAACCATATCCTGGGCTGCATCAGAAGTTGCATGGCTAGCAGGTCAAGGGAGGTGATTCTGCCCCTCTACTCTGGTCTAGTGAGACCCCACCTGGAGTACTGTGTCCAGCTCTGGAGTCCTCAGTACAAGAAAGACATGGACGGGTCCAGAGGAGGGCCATAGAAACGATCAGAGGGATGGAATACCTCTTCTATGAGGACAGGCTGAGAGAGTTGAGGGTTTTCAGCCTGGAGAAGAGAAGGCTCCAGAGACACCTTATTGCAGTGTTTCAATACTTCAGGGGGACTTATAAGAAAGATGGAGACAGACTTTTTAGTATGGCCTGTAGTGATAGGAGAAGGGGTAATGGTTTCAAACCAAAAGAGGGTAGATTTAGACTAGATATAAAGATGAAATTTTTTAAGATGAGGATGCTTTAACACTGGAACAGGTTGCCCAGAGGGGTGATAGATGCCCCATCCCTGGAAACATCCCAGGTTGTGTTGGATGGGGCTCTGAGCAGCCTGATCTAGTTGAAGATGTCCCTGCTCACTGCAGGGGGTTTGGACTGGGTGACCTTTAAAGGTTCCTTCCAACCCAAACCATTTTATGATTCTATGATTCTATAAAGATCCCACAGTTTGTGTAACTGGTTCCCATGCCCTGCCCTCCAAATTTCTTTTATTGGTAATTATGTAAATACTAAGAATTTTTCAATTTTTTACCTGCTTCCCACACTATTTTTCTTCTTCTCTCTATTTGTTACTCACAGAGATGGCATTCTCATATTAAAAGAGAAAAATATCATCAATGCATAGAAGACTGCTTCCTTGTACAAATGTTAGATGTGTCAACCAGGAATGAAGCACTGCTGGACTTGCTACTCACAAACCAAGAAAAACTTGCTTTGTAATATCTCACTTAGTGATAGCCTTGGCTGCAATGATCACAAAATTGTGGAGTTTGGGATCCTGCTGAGCACGCTGAAGGTTAGTACCAAGAAAAAGATTTTGCATTTTAGAAGAGCAAACTTCGGCTCACTTCAGAGCTCTGTTAGGAGAGACTCTGTGGGAAGCTTCCATGGAGGATAAAGGAGCTAGCAAGTGCTAGGATTTTTTCAAGAATGCTCTCCTGGAAGCACAAAAATAGTTCAACCTCTTTAAAGGTAAGGGAATTAGGCAGAGCAAGAGACACACCCCCCCTTGGCTTAACTGCAAGCTTCTGTGTCTGCTCAAAACCAAAAGAGAAGTGTACCAGAGATGGAAAAACAGAAAAACACCTGTTGAGAACTACAAGGGCATTGCCAGGGCATGCAGAGATACAGTCAGAAAAGCAAAAGCTCAGCTCAAATTGAAATTGTTCAGAGATGTCAAAAACTAGAAGAAAGGATTCTTCCGGTATGTAAACAACAAGCAAAAACAGAAGGAAAGTATTGGCCCACTGTTAAAACAGGAGAGGTGAGTTAGCCACCAACAACGCTGAAAAGACAAGGTTGTCACTTTCTTCACCTCTGTATTTACCAGCACTGTTGGGCCCCAGACCTTGGGAACAAAAATCCAGGTTGATACAAACACAGACCCACCATCAGTGAAGTAAGAGTTGGTATGTGAACTATTACAGGAGCTTCACCCCTACAAATTGATGGGCACTGACAATATCCACCCAAGGGTGTTAAGAGAGCTGGCTGACACCGTTGCGAAGCCGCTCTCCATAATCTTTGAGAAGTCGTGGAGATTCTGGGACATCCCAGAAGATGGAAGAAGGCTAATGTCACCCCCACCTACAAGAAGGGCTTAAAGGAGGATCCAGGAAATTATAGGCCCATCATTCTTACTTCAGTTCCTTGGGAAGTTATGGAACAAATCCTCCTGGGGGCTATCACAAGTCAAATGATGCACGTGATTGGGAAAAGCCAGCACAGATTCACCAAGGGCAAATTGTGCTTGACAAACCTGATCACCTTGTACAACAAAGTAACTTGCTCAGTTGATGTGGGGTGAGCAGTGGACATTGTCTGCCTGGATTTCTCCAAGGCTTTTGATGCGGTTTCCCACAGAAACTGATGTGTTACAGTCTAGACAAGTGGTCTGTGTGGTGGGTGGGGAACTGGCTGACAGGCCACACCCAGAAGGTGGTGGTAAATAGGTCCTTTTCAAACTGGCAACCTGTCACAAGTGGGGTCCCCTAGGGATCAAAATTGGGCCCAATGTTGTTTAATATCTTCATAAGTGATCTGGTTGATGGGCTCAAGTGTAGTTTGCTGATGATACCAAACTGAGTGGGGAAGTGGACACTTTGGAAGGGAGAGCCATCCTACAGGAAGACCTGGATAGGCTGGAAGAGTGGGCTAATAAGAACCTTATGAAGTTCAACAAAGACAAATGTAAGGTCTTGCACCTGGGAAAACATAATCGAGGAGTGCAGCACAGGCTGGGATCTACTCAGCTGGGGAGCAGCTCTGTAGAAAGGGACCTGGAGGTCCTGGTGGACAACAAGCTCAGTATGAGTGAACAGTGTACTGCTGTGGCAAAGCAAGCCAACAGCATGCTGGGTTGCATCAACAAGGGCATCACCAGCAGAGATAAAGAAATCATTATCCCACTCTGCTCAGCACTTGTTGGACTGTCCCTGGAATACTGTGTTCAGTTTTGGTTCCCATTTTACAAAAAAGATGTGGACTGGCTGCAGAGGGTCCAGCGAAGGGCCACAAAAATGACCAAAGGACTGGGACACCTGCCATAAAAGAAAAGGTTGAGAGAACTGGTTTTGTTCAGCCTTGAGAAAAGAAGGCTATAGGGAAGACCTTATCACCATGTTCCAATATTTAAAGGGTGGCTACAAAGAAGAAGGAGGCTCCCTTTTTACAAGGAGCCACATGGAAAAAACGAGGGATGAGTACAAGTTGCTCCTGGGAAGATTCTGACTGGACACAAAAGGAAAATTTTTCATGGTGAGAACAATCAGCCATTGGAATAATCTCCCCAGGGAAGTGGTGGATCCCCCAACATTGGACACTTTTAAGATCCACTGGACAGGGAGCTGGGCCATCTTGTTTAGACCATGCTTTTGCCAAGAAAGGTTGGACCAGATGATCCCTGAGGTCCCTTCCAACCTGGTATTCTATGATTCTATGATTGAAAATTAAGACGGTGGCAGCCAAGACCTCTTGCAGTAATACTGAAGTGTTTTGTCCACTCAATGGGCTATTTCAAACCAGTGAAAAATTGGTGACTTATGTGCCAGGGGCCTGTGTGCACTCTTCCCACGACCCAAGGGCCCACCTGGCTGCCCATGCTCTGGACCAGAGTTTCAGGCTGGCTCCTGACTGGATTTTGGTCCTCCCCATCACTGTGGTCTTGCCAGGAACTTGTGGGCTCTGGGCTAGCCCTAGTCAGTGTCCCCAACCCAGCTCTGCTCCCTCACCAGATGCTGTGGGATGGGGCAATGCTTCAGAAGCGCATGGCCCTGTGGCACCATGGCCACCCTCGGCTCCCTCCTGGGGTGCAGCCAGCCCTCACAGACCCACAATGGTCAGCTCCAGTCTGTCTGTAAGAACTTACTGCATTTTTGTGAACTAGAGAGCATGTTGCATCTTTGAAGACCTCATTGCCTTTCACAGAATGTAGTAATTTTTCTTCTTTCTGGTGCTTTACCAGAAAAGCATGAGCATAAATCAAACTTAATCATTCCTGTATCCCTAACATCTACTTTTCTATTCTTCTCACCTTGCTTGAGGACTACTGATTTTTGTCTTCATGCATGGTCCACCTCATTATGAGATCCTGAGGTCTTTACCAGAATTCTTATCACTGCAGCTGTCATCTTCTCCAGTGAGTCACAATTTTAACAACTCATCTAAAAGAAAAATGTTGAAAATTTTCTAATTCTGTGTGTAACTTGTCTCTTTTGTACTGAATAAGGCAGGTTTCTGGGAAAAACAGGAATTTGGAAAACTAAAAAATAGGTATAAAAACTAGGAATTCTGACATAAAAAAGGAAAAACTTTGAATGCTTGACTTCATGACTAACAACTATAACTTTCTTTTAGCTTTGCTTTGTGTTCTTGCAAGTATGTAAGCATATTTTTCTTAGCATGAAATGGAAACTTACAATCAAGTCTTTTCTTTTTCCTTATTTCTTTCAGTCATTGGCTTGAATCTTCCCCAAGGGATGACTTGATTGAAGTCTTCACTTTACTTTCTGATGGCTTGAACTGGTACTGCTGCACAGTGAGATGAGTAGAGGCCAAGGGTAAATCAAGAGGGTAGGCATTCACTTCAGAGGCACTCACATCACTGTTGTGTCTCTGAAAACATTCTGTTCATGTTCGTGTTTGGAAAGTTTTCCCCACATTTATTATAACAGCTAGAAGCCCTTTAGTTTAGTTTAGTTCAGTTTTTAATTAAATCTTAGGTTCTTTCAAAGGAGTTCATTATTGCATTTATTATATGAATCATGAATATTTTCATTCACCTTTTCACTTTTTAATGCATCTACTCTCTGGTCTCATAATATCTTTTGTCTTGATGTATTTGTAAAGAACTCTTGGCCAGCTTTAATTTATGCTCATTTATTTTTTGCTCCTCTTCACTTCTCTTTTTTTTTTCGTACTTGAACTGACTGTGAGATATCAGATTAATCTTGGATGTTTGAGCAGCTATTACGATGCTATTGGCTGATTCTGGGCTCCAAGATTTGCTTTCATTCAGAAATAATCTACAAGGTTTCAGTAGCACCATTGTTCTTGCATTCTTCTCTAGGTGGGACTTACCACAGTAAGTGTAAAGCTCTATGTCTTAATTTCTTTAAGGTCCCTGTCTTGCTAAGTGAATGAAGTAGGAACTTCCAGGTCATGATTAATCTTACTAATTAGCTAAAATAGATCAGATGAATAGAAGTCTAGAAGTGCCTCCTTTTCTCCATTGGCTGTCGAAGAAGCCATTGACAGTCACCTCAGCTTTAGATATTTATATTATGGACATCTAAATGTAGGTTGGAAGAATCTTGCCAGAGGTGAGATAAATAAAAATTTCTTGGAAGCCATGGAGTCTGTATGGATGTTTTGTTTTATTTTTTATTCTGTTTAGCATTAGAGGGAAATTATTTAAGTTAATATTTAGTGAAGAATACACCAGAAAAGAGTACTTAGGCATGTTGTAGAATCCCAGTTAGTGGAGGATTTTATGACAGGGTAGACAAATATTTGTCCAGAATAAATTGAGGGACAGAGAAAGCAAAAGCCTTTTATAATTCAGATAGGATATACATGGAAAAGATGAGAAAAATGTGTGGTCATGTGTGGGCACTCTTGCACTGGTATCAGGGACACAATGCACAGATTTCTGCTATTCTTCCCTTGTAACATGAGACTAAAAAGACTGGGAAAATGGTGCTCATCCGTTTGTATACTGGATACTATGAAATAAGTTTTCTTAAATTGGACATGAGGAACACAGCATCATTTTCTACATCCCTGAGTAGGTCTTTCTTTCTAATACACTTCCAATTAGAGTTCCTCAGAGAGCCAGTATGTTGAACAAGTACAAACACCTTACAAATGGAGACAACATGAATCTTATAACCTACTCACCATCCTAGAATGCTCTTGAATGAGGCAAATACTTAATTTTATCCCTCAGGAAACTAGGACATCCTGAAACCTGCTCCTATTAAGATCCCAAAGCTGCGGGGGGGGGGGGGGGGGGAAGAAGGAAGTTAATCAGGATTTAGACAGGTACCTGAAACAGGCAGGCTGACCTGGGGTGTCAGGCAGCCCTGATGGGGTGTCCAATGACAAACTGGTCTATACTGCACTTTTTGCCTAATCACTTAGCCAAAATACTTATAAGGAAGCTGAAAACCTAAGGAAAAGGAAAGAAACAGAGGGATGGATAGTTCACAAAGGGTTATAAATTGGTTTCTGTTTGCCAGTTTAAGGTCTGCACTTTGGGATTATAAAAAGAGAATGATTTTTCTCAGCCCTGGCTTAACAATTTTTGAAGAGGTGACAGGGTGGCAGGAAGGGGATAAGGAAAAGTTCGTGAGATAATAAGTGCTACAAGGACTCTGGAAAGAAAGGGCAGAAAAGAACTTTTAAAAGTGAATGTTCCAGTGAGTACCAGAAAAAAAGATAAAAAATATTACACCCCAGTCTTTCTAGCTGAAGGTTTGAAGAGAAAGAAAAATATTTTCTCCACACTATTTCTTGGTTGTGTCTGTAATTTTATAGGAACTTGTCACACATCCCAATATATAATGCCAAGATTCACAGATATTTCTTTGTGCTTGTATAAAGTAGTTGTCTTCTGTAGACAATAATCCAATTTTTCACTTTCACAGCTACTTTGCTAAAATTTGCTGCCTGCAGCCACCAGGTATCTCCTGAGAAATTATTTTAAGCAAACAATGGCAATGGACAAAATATCAACAAAAATAGAATCAGTAAAAGCAAACTCTGCATGCTCCTTAAAATCAGTGTCCTTTTAGGTAATAAAAGAACCCCAGTCTTGCATTCCTTTGGCTCCAATTCCTTTCCAAGTTGCCTTCTGCTTTTGCATGTTTCTTTTCCTTCCCCTGTGATTGTTCCCTATGTGCAGCTGTTAAAGATATTTTTAGGTACAGACAGAGATTGCCTGTAGCACTGACTAAATGAGACTGTCACATAGGAAGGCTGTAAATGCACACAAATAATAAAGCAAAATCTAGGACTTTGGCTACTGCCACCTGTTCCTAATATTTTCTCATGGCCCCTGGCAAAGAAAAAGAAACTGAAGATGAAACAATGCTTTCAATTGCATAAGGAGGTTGTTTTGCCTGGATGGTACTATGCAAAAGGTGTGTTGCAGGAATCATTGTGGGGGCAGGCGTAGAAAAAACGGAATGGGAATGCCGGCCACTGTGAAAGCTCCCAGATAAAGCTTATAGAAAGCTGTGCAGCACCCTCCAAAGAGAAGTGTGAGCATTTGGCCTGTTTAAAACTGATCAATGTGGTTTCTTGATACACTGATGGAAGGAAGAATGGGGCACTTGTAGGAGTAGAATTACTTTACTCCTTCTGCTCCAGAGGGTCAGTGCATGAGCTCATCTGTGGGTACAGCTCAGACCTCTTGGTATAAGGATGTGTAGTTTGCTGACAAGAAAACAAAAGGCCAGTGAAGTATCAAAACATTTAAGAACAAAAAAAGAGACCATATGTAAATTGTTATCATTGGTCAGTTCTTACAGGGCCCCCTTCTCCTCCCAGCTAGTGTCTGCTCTGCCCCACTGGCCACTATCAGCTCTCTAGGACATTTCAGCAGCTCTGCCCTACTCATGTCATACCAGGTGCAGATGCTTTTCCACCGGCCACAGCTGTCTGGTCCAGAGTTTACATCTATCTCTGTCTTCTTAAGGGAATACATTAATTTAGTGCTTGACCAGCTTGATATTGCTTTTGTCAGTCAGATTTCTTTATCTGGGGGTACTTATAGTGCCTAACAAACCTATACATAGCACTGTGATCAAACAGCCGAAATTGGATCTCCTTAGTCAGCAGTCCAATACAAAGAATCAAAACTACAGTTCCTCTTCACACAAGTGAGCAGTTCCTTATGCAGTACCCTATTCATTTCCTATTGGTTGTCATCCTCCAACAAGCATTTACTAATTAGTCAGTTAACGCTACTTGTATGTTGAGTATATGCATAAGCAACAGTCACTAATAGCACTCTATTCAGTACACATTTTATATCTTTTAATGATACATTTGAACATTTTCCTCCATTCAGCATCACAGGAGTCTTGCGTAGAGCTTTAGTAGTCCTTAGACAAACTACAACTTCCGCATTAGATTGACCTCCAACTATTTGACAGTCACATTTTCAAGTTACTTAGCCATCATGTTTTTCAGATCGTAGCACTTTGGGTTAGCATTGCTGTTAAATGAGGGCAACAGGCAATTATTATTCAGATGTCTGAAACATGTTTATATGTCCTGTCTCAGCTCCTCAGTCTTGACTTGTCCCAAGTTGAAATACCTGACATTGATACCAGAAAACTGTGTTGCCTCGTTAAGCTTCCCACCTAGCAGGACTTCCCCCAAAAGAAGTATAGTTATGTCCAAAACTGCAAAGGTGGGCCCGAGCACCCCAGACAGCTGTGGTCTACCACAAATGAACAGCTGTCCAGCTCCAGATGTTTGTCTCCTGAGGGGCAGCACATGTCTGTGAACTCAAGTGGGCAACAGTTTGAGAAAGAGTGTCTGAAACTTGCCCTCATTACAGCAGAGGCATATCCTGCCAGATGCCTTGCAGAGCGCTGCTGGGCTCCTAAATTGTGGGGAAAAAAAAAATAAATAAAGTACACTTCCCAAACCCATAAATTCATGGCACAAAAAGGAGCTGTCACTCACAGTTGATTGAGCACTTTTTCAGAGAACAAACTCTCTCTCTTCTGACATGCTTTGATGAACAGTGAAATAGTTAGCAGTCTTGACATTTATAGATTCTCAAGAACAAGCACACTCACTAAAGCATATTGCCTTATGGTGGACCAAGTCAAGCCTTCATTGTCAGCTCCTACTTACTAGTCTTACAAGTCTATAAAGTGTTGGCATGGGAAGATTTCATGAAATTAAAAAGAAGGACAAATGATAATCTTAAATGCCCCTGGCAGAAACATTTTATACATGTAAGAGTATATGCAGTGGTTTTCTGTTATATAGACAGGTAATGCATTTTTTGGTTTTTTGTATCTTTCCCAGAAATGAATTCTCTTCAGTCAGAACTGTAATCACATGAAAATATGAGACCTTAAGATTCAGTGAACTCACTTAAAAATAAGATCAAATTCCCATGTTTTATAATCTTAAACATCTGCTGGGGCAAAAGCAAAACAAACAGCAATATAAAATATAAATAATTCGTACCTAAACTGAAAAAGTGTGTGTGTGTGTGTGTGTGTGGGCAAAAGAGAGACAGAAATCTTTAATGAACCCACATCTGTTCATTCCTTGCTCAACAGTTAATTCTGCCCCTAAATCTCAGAATCGATATTGGTCTTTCCACTGTGAACCCCGTAATTCTGTTCCTCCTTTAACACTGTTTCTCAGGTAGCATCTGGGATTCTTTAACAATATTCCTAAGGCTGGGATGCTGATCTGTGGCTCAGTCCTCTCTCTGCTTTTGCAGAGTCTCTGTATATGAGCATTTATTAGGGGTCGGAGTAGTTAAAGATCTCTCCTGTTGCTGTCAGACAGATAGATGATGGAGGAATGAGTGGCATAGTACTGGTTTCTGATTTATTTTTTCCCTTTTTTCCTGGCAAAGGAAGAAGGGAAGTGAGCTCATTTTACTCTTCACAATGGTCCAGACTGGTTGTTCTTCCCCAGAGGTGTGATTTAAAAAGCTGAATAAAAATCTTGTCAAACCAGAGAGGAAGAAGGTACCCTTCTTCAGATGACATTACATGTATGCATAACTTCCAGAAAGGAGGACCATATTGTAAAGATTGGGTTCTTTTGTCTGTGGCTCATAAGCACTGAAAAGAATCAGCACATTCCTCTGTAGGTTCAGGCAGTTATCCATTAACTCAAACCTCTGTTTTCAGAGCGCTAATATCAGAGCTTATGTAAAAGATGTTAATTTTCGAACATGGCCATGCAGCAAGCTGTTGTGGGGTTGCTGACTTTTTCAAACAATCTGGGATGAGAGTTTAATCCTCTGTAACTGCATGGCTTGTGGTGATACTGACCATTAACATCTGGAAAAATGGACACCTGATAATGCTGTTATTCCTTGCCTATTTGTGAAAGACAAATAAAGTGGGTCCATCATTGCAGTGAAAACAATGTTCACCTGACCAGACACTGACACTGATTAAAGCCGATGATTAAGTAGATGTCCATTCTCTAGGCTACTCCTAAAACCTGCATGAGACCTCAATAGCCTGAGTGTCTTCTTTTCCAAACACAATTTTAGAGTAAAACCAACATTATTTAGAAACAGAGAATAAATCAGACAGTATTGAGTTTGTCTTGTACCCACTATAAGAGATAGACAGGAAAACATCTGGAAAATGCCAGCTAGGTATTAAATATACAGATCAGATTAGTTAGACTAGGTCTAATTTATGTTAGACCGTTCATAAGGCCATGTGAAATATTCAAACAGAAAACAGCTTACAGTTTTTAAATATATTTTCAGGCATGATGTTGGGAAGAAAACTGAAAGTCCGAATTGAGAATGACTGAGGTAGAGTTATACACATAATACAAGATACATGGAAAAAAATGTCATCCACACAGCTCCATGTTTAGGAAACATTCGCAAATTTCTAGCAAGCCAGAAGCTTTCTTGGCACCCCTAAAGCCATCCTCTAAAATTGATGTTGTTTTCCACTAATTCCACTTGTAGCCTTGACAAGACCATCAATGTCACTTGGCAGCTACCAGAGGTTCCCTAACCCATTGATCCCAGCCAATGCCAGTAGTCCTGGCAAGTGAGCCTTCTTTACAGCATTGCCTTAAAACCAGATAAAGTTCTCTGAACCCAAGACCTTTCTTTTCTTCTTTTATAACATCTTGAGCTTAATAAATGCACACTTTTTTCTGACGCTTTGCTTTTGTGAGAACTTTGGGGTTTACTCTGCCAATGATTTACAGCTCCATTGCATATTTGGCAGTTGAGAAGAGGAAGGAGGTGAGGATATGCCTAATGTAGAGAAGGTAATCCAGCAGGAAACAAGAGAAGATATCTGATAAAAAAAGTAAGTGGATGCAAACTATTAAGAGAGTAAAAGAATAAAAGGGAAATGAAGAAAAGGGAAATGAAGCAAAGGTAGCACAACAGTATGATGGTGCCTACTGCAACTAAATGTTCTTCTCAATTAATCAGTCAAAGTTGGGAACATAATTTAATTATCACTCATAAGTGTGAAAACCTGATTTAATAACTTCATGTGTCTCAACTGCTAGCTGAACTAGCTAATATTCGAGTTAGCTGATTTAAGATGTGTTGCAATATAAAAGGGAAAGCTTTATTTAAATGATCATGCAACCATATTGCAATCGAATGTACAAATAAATATTTAAACATTGCATAAAACCTGTTCTGATTGTTTTTATAAGCTCCCACTGAAATTTGTGGGAGTTTAGACCACAAATAAAAAGCTCCTGGTCTTTGTTTATTAAATATTTCTGGTGGCATAGCACTGCAGAGGGGATAAACTATATCACAATAGTATTGGATGCTTCAAAACTATATTGCAAAGTCTGCCTATTAACTGTTATGTCAGCATGGACTAACGTGGATAGCCTTTAGTCATAGACAAAAATGTCTAGCAGCTGTTCAGGTTTATTTTGAAAAGTCATGAGAATTTTCAGCAGAGCACTGGAAGTGAAATATGAACTGCATTTTGAGGCCTGTGTTTTGAGAGTGCATTGTGTATTAATATTTAATTTCTAATACAACAGTTTTATAATCTATATTCATATAGAGCAGTAAGAAGTTACAGTATAATAAAGAACTATGACATATTTGTAACATAGGCTATTTTTACACATGAAGTTGTGAGTACACTTAAGGGATCACAATGCACGTAGATTTTCATGCCTTCAGAAGATGGACAGTGTTTTGTTTAAAAGGGACATATAAGCACATGTGGATCATTGCCTGAATTTCTGAAAATATGGTCACATATTTCTGAACTTATGTTTCACCACAACAGTTTGCACTGAAAAGTAAAGGAATTAGTATAGGTTTTATTATCAGTGAAAAAAGACAATAAACAGACTAAAGGATGGGTGAATGGGCAACTAAAATTGTTTCTAAGTTTAATTTAATTATTGCTCCACAGAATCTTTCATTTGCCTTAGACAGAATTTTCCCCTTGCCTTCAATATTCCTTATATTTATTAATGCGAAATATAGGGTATACTAATTATAGGAGCTAAATTATGTGTCAAATGCCATTCATTACATAAATATTTGTTTGACTTTATTGCACTAATGTTAATTTCCTTAACTGAATTAACTCCATGACATCAAAGCATTTAAAGGATCAAAGGTGAATCTGACTTACGTAAAAAATAATTTTTTTAGATGAAAATATTTCTTAAGACTCCTACAGACTTTTCCCCTTCAAATAAGCTAAAAATCCTAGAGTTTCCATAATTTGTGCAAGATACGTATTACAACCATTCAACATATTACTACAACTTTTTAAAATTGAAAAATTTATTTAAACTTTAATCCTGAATTGTGCAGTACTCATAGTTCTTGAGATGCCCTTTAGACACTCTCTCAACAGTAACAAATTGGCCAAAACTTTGAAGGAGAGTACAAAATGACATATCTGTATATATTTTGTTTTCTGAAGCAGCTGACTTGCAAACTGGGATTCATATTATCTATGACACTTATATTTAAGTGTCTACATGTGGATATTTCCATTTTTAAAAAATCTGACTGATGTCTATATATTGAAATCAACATGTTTGTTGGAAAAGGATACATTTACATAATTTTTTTCAGTTTTAAAAAGTGTCAGAGGAAATGTTTAGATATTTCACAAATATCAGAAGAAGCTGATTATCTTCTGTATTTATAAAGATCTAGAAAAATCATATTTTTTTTTCCAACAGTGGCAGCCTAAGAAAACGCCATGATAAACTACAGTGACTGAAGTATGACTGACATGTGAGAAGATTCCAGGGCTACCTAAAATCTAACTTGTCCCTTCTGTCCATAGCAAAAGTAAGAGGATGGATGATGAAATTTTATTTTTTCTCCTGCAGCTGCACTGGAGGTGAGGAAATGAGATCTTGGCAGAGCAGCTCTGGATGCATTAATGCCCTTGGACACAGAGTGTATGTTAAGAGTACCTCGGTATTCTGCATCATCTTGGAGTTTTTTCCTCCAAATTTCAGAGGGGGAAAAGTCAATACAGAAGGAAGAGTGATTGGTTCAGTAAGCCAGTAGAAAAATGATTGGGGATATAGAGTGTAGTGGATGCTTGACCTTCCAGCAACAAGAAATGCTTGACCTTAGTAGCCTCTTTTCATATCTGAGTGATCTGATCAGGAAACCTGTCCAAGTGAGGAAGAATCTCTTCACTAACCATCTATCTAGAGGCGCACCACAGTGAACCCCTGCTCTGGGTGACCACAAAGAACCTGACCTTCTTTCTTGTCAGCTGGAGTTTGGGCACTGTGATCTTGCTCAACTGTAGAGAGGACCTTGCTCTTCTGGACCCTCATCATGAATCTCAGAAATTATGTAGGCTGGGGTTGGAGGTCAGCCTAATGCCCTGGAAACCAGAAAAATAGACTGCCCACCACTACCAAGCAGTTAACACTACGTTTTCTTAACCAATAAGGGTCTTTCATAAGCTGTAGTATTCCCTGTATGTTTCTAAGCTATCTCATTTTACATCTACAAAGGATTCCTTGAAAATCAATTCTTCTATAAAAGCATTTGAAATTGCAGTGTCTCATTTTCCGTTGGCAGGGTAGGGTTTGCTGAGTTTTTGTTGGCTTTTCTGGCAGGGATTTTAGAAATGATTCAGAGATTATGAAGCAACATAGAGATAAAGACCAGCTTTGAAAGATACGATATACTGCTCACTATGATTTGTATGAACTAATCTCTAATGCCTCTTTGGGAAAAAAACATCAACTGAAGCTTATAGTCCATTGCATACATCAGCAAAGACTATTTATTAATCTTATAACACTTTCTAATTAACAGAGTAAATTCTAAAATTAATATAAACTGAATATATCCAAGGGTAAAATATATTCAGCTTGAAATGTGCCCTTACTTTTGCTGAAATATGTATGAAGTAAGCAGTGTGTCACAGAAATAATCTGTTTTATTTCCTTTTCGTTTGCTTATAGTCAACAAGAAAAGAAGTGCCAGCAGCTGGCACTTTGCAAGTAACACATCTGTGTCAATCATATATGATTATAAGCATGGCTTGTAAAATTGCATTATTGTTGTTGTGGCTGTTGCCATTGCAGCTGTTGCTACTTACTGTGTGCTACAGTTGTTTATTCTAAACGCATGACCAATGAAAAGTAGAAGACAAATCTGAAGGGCAAATTTAGAGCAAACATCTTAAAGTCATAAAGTGCAATATACAAATTAATCCCTGGGATGAGTGATGCTTATGAAAAAGATGTAAGTATAAATTGACACTCTATGGAAATCCAGCTGTGCATGTTTCAACCAACAGTTTTTTCCAGAAAATCCATCATGGACAAAAGAGTGCACACAGGAACCATTACAATAAACAGAGGTACAAACACCTACAGAGATCAGGACACAGAAAGATGCAGAAAAAATAGCTATGATTATTTCCTAGCAGGAATCAAATTGTTACAGTTACATGAACAAGAAACAAAAAATACACAGATATTGGATATAGTGGTAAACAAAATTTTCCAGTTTTGGTCTCTCAAGGAAGGGAAAGAATTTATGTGCAGTCCTTTTTACAGGCACCTGACTGTCATTCTATTATCTATGCAGGGAATACAGAAGCTGCATTAAACAACCCAGCTTGAATTGTTCTTCCTTATCCAGGAGCCAAACAGAGGTCCTAGAGCAGAGATGATGTATTACTTCAGCTGGCACCTATTTAGGCAAGCTGAACTCTAGAATAGTAGTATATATCTTTTTAATTTGGTGGCAAACAACTCAAATTCCAGGGCACATCTGCAGAACCAGAATTAATATTATACTGGGAAAAATTACTTAGAGAAAATGGGAAGCATGAAGCATATAAGAATAAAATAAGGGCTGGATTTCATTTATATTTCCCATAACGAAAACTCTAAAATATGCAGTTAAGACAACTGTATCAATTACAGCAATATGCCAAACAAGATAGGTAGCAAGAGGCATAAATCTGAGAATAATAATTGTGGGTATATGTGTTTCTTTAAATGTACATTTATGGGTGTAAGAATATAAGTGTATAGGCAGATAGGAGCCAGGCTCTTTTCAGTGGTGCCCAGTGACAGGACCAGAGGCAATGGGCACACACTGAAACACAGGAGTCTCCATCTGAGCATCAGGAAATACATTTTTACTGTGAGAGTGACCGAGCACTGGCACAGGTAGCCCAGAGAGGTTGTGGAGTCTCCATCCTTGGAGATATTCAAATGCCATCAACACATGGTCCTGAACAACTGGCTTTAAGTGGCCCTGCTTGATCAGGGGGTTGGACCAGATGACCTCTGGAGGTCCTTTCCCACCTCAACTATTCTGTGATTCTGTGATAGCATCATTAAATCACATATGATCAAAATAAAAATCTATGACTTGATGAAGTTTTCTGTTTAATTAGGATAAGCAGCTTCCATAGTAATGTCATAAAGCAAAATTATGAGTTCTTTGCAGCTGAGTAAGTTTATCCCAGAGACATTTTATAGGTGCTAATCTGTGTGGCTGAATGTAGATATTAAATATGTTGAGTCTCTTTGGCCCACATCCCCAAAGGCATTTAGATGCTAAAGTTCCATGGACTGAAATTGATGAAATTATTATTAAATTGAAAATAACTGACTTTTCTGTGCCTAAATCTCTCTGAGGTATTTCGTCTTCTCTCTTCAACAGGGAAACATGTCAAACAGGAAAAGTCCATAACTACATAGTTGCCTTGGTACAGCTTTTGTTTCTTCAGTTGTATGACTGACTTTGTAAAATTACCAAAATTAAAACTGATTTTTGAATGGAATTTTATGTTCTTACTATCCCTCCAAAATGTATACAAATATTACCAAAAAAACCCTCAAAATTAAAGCAATGCAGCCAATGTACATACAGTTTTATATTTATATTTTCCTTCAAATAAGGCAACTTCCTTATAACTCACTTTGAATGCTGTGAAGACAAAACCAGAGCCACTGTACTAGAAAAAATATTAGATAAGCACAGAAAACAAGAAAATCCAGTGGAAAGTGAGAGCTAAAAATGTCATACAACACCCTCTTTCTTGAATTTTTACTGTATCTGGCTCCAAAAGGCCACAGGGTTCTGGGACACTTTTTCTGTCTTGTAAAGATTATATTGTATGTACTACTGTATTACTATGATTAGATGAGCATATCCACGCATAGCAACATTAATTTCTACTTAACAATTCATAAGAAAGATTTAATCAGTGTTTTAAAATTAATTTCCACAAATTTGCAGTTGATATTCATTCATCAGAAGCATTCTTTGAGTTTTTTATTGTAAGTTAGCATACTGTATCCTGCCACCCCGTTTGGGAATATTGAATATATCTGACATAATTAAAGGAAGATTCTTACATCAAGGTTATTTGAGATATGCACATCTATTAAAGGATTTGTTATTAATTTGCTGTGTGAGACAAGCAAGGAGACAGAGCTTTGGACAGTATGGAAAAGCTGTCAGACATCACAAAATCTGAGTTTTGTGATTTGTAATCCAAGCACACAAGAAAAAATCATATTCGTTACAGATGAGTGCTCTCTTGACTGAAAAAACAGCAACAACAAACAACCAAATAAACACCTCTCCAAAAAAACCCCCACATTTTGCATACAGAATAGAATATCTGCTGGAGGGAAACCAAAATACATTACATTTTAATTTGAGCAGTGCTAAACCCAGGTTTTTGTCACTTACCCTTTTTAGTAATAGAGTAATAGACAGACATGGATCCACCATGGCATTAATGCAACCATTCTTCATAGCAGTTACTAACTCCTGACATCAGACCATCTCCTTCTCAGCTAGAACTATGGCAGGCAATACCACATGGCTCTAATTCTTTTTTTCGGTCATTCAAACAAGTCTTCATTATTAGGAAGATCTGTGTTCTCATTTGGAGATTCTTACAAGCTTTGTTGTAAAAACGCAATTGCTTTTGCAGTGAGAAGGAAATGGGGCAATACAGAAAAGTCAAGCCTGTGCAGTCACCTCCAGTTAGCTTCAGCTCCAGAGGCAGCAGGACCTGGTAGGCTGCGATCCCTGTGTGAAAGTTTGTTTGCTTGCTGAGTGGCAGTATCATTTCAGAAGTTTGTATGTGGGTAAATACAATTAATTATTTTCTGAAGATAATCAAGCTCTAGCTCACTTAGACTTGTCTTACATTTCACAAGGTTTTGTATCCACTGGAAATCTGAGCCGCAGCATCACAGGCATCTTCTACTGTTCAGTGAACAGACGACACAGGTGTTTAAATAGGACAAATGTATTTGAAACACTAGCAATATCCAAGCATTCTGTTTCAGCATACTCTTCCATCTGCAGTCTGCCATCCATTTCTAGGCTACCATTCAAGAGTCTGTTTTTTTAAACTCTTCTCATTTTGCTCTGATTTTATATGCAAACTAGCACCTTATGCATACAAATTCCTAGTAGCTGTTGTGCACTCAGTTGTTTAATTTGAGCACTTTCAGTGACAAACCATGCAACTGAAAGATAAAGCTCCATGCCTCCATTTATTTTAAACAAGGTGTCTTAATATTCTGTATATGTTAAATGCTCTTTGCTTTACTGCTTCCTCTGTTTATCATACAAGTACATTGTTCCCACTGAGATCAAACTTACAATAAAATTTACGTTCAATGGGTAACGGTCTCCCCTCAGATAGCTGGAAAATTATTCTTCTCTCTCTGGCATCTTTCATCAGAAAATTCAGTTTCCCCCCATGTTAAGCTTACCACCAGTGCAATTATGACTGTCACAACACATGTGACAATGTAATGGGCTGAGTACATCTCACTGAAGTAAGAAATAATTAGTAATTAAAATTCTCATTCTCAAAGATTCCATTCCACAGTGTCCTATCGAAGAAAGGGGAGTTAAACACAACCCCTGGCTGCTGTATGGGGTTCCTGACCCACCACAGGCCTGGGGTTGTCTCTGTCTGAATTAATTTTGTTCCTTTGGGAAGAAATTACATTTGGAATTTTAACTCATGTTTCAGGAAGCATTTTGCTGTCTTCTTCGGCAAGTGCTCTTTCTTTATTCCCTCTTGGTTATATTTAAGCCACTTCCTACTTTCCCTGTCCTCATTTTCAGGTTTCTTTCATAATTTGGTTAACTTGGTTGATCTCCCTTCAAACATAGGATCAAAGTTTTATAAAGCAATACAAACACTCCCTAGAATATATACCAGGTCTGCTTGGTATAACATGGCACTTCAGAGTCACCAATTCTTGGGATGTGATTACAAGGAATAATGCAGTTTGGCTACCTTCTTCCAGCCTGCTCCTTGTGATGGGAAAACTTCAACCTCCAGTACTTTAAGACCCTGCCAACGAGAAATATTTTGGTCTCTCTCCAGTCTGTAGGCGCTTTGTAGCCAATGAAAGCTCTTTTGCAAAGTATTCCTCCTCCACTGAGGAGGTGGCAGACAGGCACGGGCATAGGAGAGGGTCAGAGGCATCAGCCAATACCTTTTAATAGCAGCTGGCAGGGCAAAACAGAAGAATCCTGTTACCTTCAGAGCTGCCTTCTCCTTCCTTTCCCTCCCTCCCATTCCTCTGCTCTGACACGTGGGGTCTCACTTGAAACATGAGGGGTGACACAGATAAAGCCAAAAGCTTGGTAAGGGGAATGGGCCAGAGATCCCTGAAGCTGCCTGCTCTGATACTGGGTTGGCAGGGGGACAGCAAAGCCCCACCAGAAATACATCTCTGTTGGGGAATGTGTCCAAATCTGAAAAAAAGAGAAGGAAGGGCAAGGGAAGCGGCTGATGGCTGAAACGACAAGAAGTCACAAGATTGACTTTCAGGCTGAAGAAAAGGGCCCATCTCAAGCTACTGATTACCCATATGACAAAGCTGGCAATTCCTATTGTCCAAGATAGAACAGGGCTGGCAGGTTTCTTCAAAAAAAAAAAAAAAAGAAAAGAAAAAAAAAAAAAGAAAAAGTAAACCTACAACTTTAATTTGTTTATTTGGTTTTTAAGCCTATATGGCTGGGTTTGGAAAGGATTTCTCCTTTTTGGGAAACCCTGGCACTGGGGTTGGAAGTTCCAGAGTTCCTACTGCTGTATTTATAAGAAGGGGATCCTGTGCATCATGTCTGAATTAATGGAAAAATATAAGTGGTATGTCATGATAGCTTTACTGATGGCAAACAAGCTTGTGGTGAGAAGGCAGGAGAGTCAGAGCTCTTGCAACACAGCAAGGAAGATTAATGCTAAGTATATCAGTAGTGATGTAGGCAGCAGATTACACATAATAAACTGTTTTGAACAGTTTAATTTTAATGAAAATTAAAATTAAATGGATGTAAGGAATTCACACAGACTGATAAACAATTGAATTTCAGAAGTTCTTTACAAGATCAGATGTATCATAGTAATGCAGAATAGTTACAGTTCAATTAGGAACTTCATCTTTATTGTTTCAGTGTTATAGTCAAAAGACTTGCATTCCAACACAGGCAAAAACCATCAGAAAACCAAGAAAAAACTTCCTCCGCAGTCCCTTCTTTCTCATCATTAGGAAACAGTACTATATCTGATGAACTTCTCCAGGATGAAGAATACAGTTGGTTGTTATCTTGTACCTTTTATGTGAGAGGCCATTGCACACCCTATAAATTCAAAGATATGGATGTGGTAAAAGTACTACATATGATAGAGACTGATTTCTTAGATATACGGGTTTTGCTCTGCTTCTGTAATCTTGTTCAAGAATCTGTTATCTAACACTGAGCTGAATGGGACCTATCTGTGCTCTGGCAGTGACAGAGTGCCCTACTGAAATGTTGACTGAGACAATAACGTCTTGAACACTGAAATAATGTATGCTTCAAAGACTTAAAAAAGGGCAGGCTCCACCATATGCTTCTAAAATTGAGGGGCAGAGGGCAAGGAATACTCACAGAGTAGTAATAAATACCACAAAATCTCCCCCCTCACCCTTTAGTTGAGACAAAACTTCGTATTCCTTGGGGAAGAAAAATCTAAACTGGCTGAGAAATGTCTTTTTAAGCAATGTTGCATCACAAAAAAATGTTATATCTGGTAGCAAAACATATAGTATCTAGCTCTCAGAGTTAAGTCACAGATATCTGGGAGTACTTAGTATTTGAAAAATTATGTGCTTCTGCTTATGAGTTGATATATGGATTTATATCCCTGATTGTAGGCACCAGACATACATCAATCCTCTTAATTTGCAATGAGGTTTTTGAGGGTATACACAAGAGCAATGCCTCACAGAAGACACACGAAATGACAACACTGACTTACCAGCAATATTGTTCTTATATTTTCCACTAAAGGAAGATAGCTTTTTTGTCAAAAATTAGTTTTCATTAAAATATGTTCATGTTTGTCTCAAAAAAAGAAAGAGAAGGAAAAAAATGTCCAAATTTGCATAATCTTAAAAACTAATCTCTCATCAAAAAAGAGGGAAGAGAAGGCAAAAGGAAGAAAAAGGGAAAGGAAGAGTCCAAGAAAGAAAAATAATTTTGTCAAAATATTTCATGTAAGATTTAAAAAAAACATTTAGCCAGATTTATTTCATCCTGTTTTCCCCTATAATTACACAACCAAATGTTTCATAATAAAAACTAAATTCACCAAGTTGGTGTGACCCCCTAGCACCACATGCATTCTTGCCCACCTTCAGATGAATATTCTGCTTCACTATAGATGGTTCTTTGAAAATATTGTTATTGCTGGGAAATGTTTGCCACCGTGACTACATATCTCACAGTTTGAATCTAAACTAGTGTGGTAAACATTTGAAAAATCATTTAAAATGTATATTCTATAACTAGCAATCATGACTTTACAAGTACCACCCAACATTGCAAAGCTTTCAATCACCTCCTGTAGCTCCAACCTTTCATAGAAAAATGTTTCTCTGCTACACTTTAAATTCCCTTTTTTCTGTGAAGAAAAACTGCTTACATTAAGAATCCATTTATGTTCCTAGATTCCTAACACATAACATGTATTTTTATTTCATGTTGTATTTTGTTTATGATATTCCAAAGAGCACTTAATTCTGTGTGACTGTGGCATGCACTTTACCATTCTTATATCTTAGAGAAAGATAAGTGCAATATTTTCTTAGGGGAACATAATTATTGATGAAGACTTATTAGAATCATTTTTACCCATTGATATAGTGGGTAAAATGAAGAACATATTGTCAATGTCACCTGTTCTGGCACTTTGCAAGAAGCAATTTAACAGCAACTGTGGAAAATGAGATCATAAAGGTTAACGGGGTACAGATCACAACAATCATTTTAATGGAGTTTTAGAGATTCAAGTTATATCCTTTTCCTTTTTTTTTTTTTTTCCCAAAGGATATTCTGAAGTTTTATAAAGGAAACTTAATGATGTGCATGCTTGTGCATGAAGAGAATTTGTGCATCAGTATTCCAGAACTGAAAGCACAACCAAGGAGACCTCTTTGCAATATGTTAGTTGTTGGTGTGCCTTTAGGATAAAATAGTTACATTATTTTATCTGGGAGCCATGGCAACGTAGAGGTGCAAGATCAAGTGCAGATTGAGTTCAAAGGATCAGGTTGTCAAGCAACATCTTAAATGAACTCAAGTCTGTCATGGATCTCCACATATATCTATGTAAGTTAAACCAGGGCTTTTTAACTGTCAGTAGTATTTAATCTTGCTGATACAAGAACACTGAGAAAAAGATGCAAACAGACAATGCACTTGAACAGGCAGCATCACATAAAGGCTTCAGTACCTGCTTTCAAAGGGCTCCTAACAATAAATTAGTTTAAATAAATTAGACAATCCTTATTGTGTGGAAAGCTCTAGAGTCTTTCCTCCAGAATTTTTACTGTNGTAGCCAGGGAAACCATGTAGTCTAAGTCTATTTATAAAAAGCAGCATTCAAAGGACTGATGGAAATATTTACTTTACTTTTTAGGGCTGAGATATTACTCTGCTTTTTAGTTTAGTAAAAAGAGTATCTTTGTTGATACTATGGCTTTGTTTCTCTGGTGTATATGCTATTTTGTTCTGGTGCTTTGATAATACCTTAAAGTCTTTCTTCCCCTTACCTTCAATACTTTGGCTGGTAGCTCTTCTACTCACTCAGCTTGTGTGCTGCCTCTCTAGTAATGGCTATCCAACCCTCTCCTCTTGGCCACCTC
>WEKW01031077.1:576-11098 GCA_013389905.1 Sula dactylatra
AATATGGGGAGGCCTGGCAGATTGATTATATCACACTGCCACAAACCCGCCAAGGCAAGCGCCATGTGCTTACAATGGTGGAAGCAACCACTGGATGGCTGGAAACATATCCCGTGCCCCATGCCACCGCCCGGAACACTATCCTGGGCCTTGAAAAACAAGTCTTATGGTGACATGGCACCCCAGAAAGAATTGAGTCAGACAATGGGACTCATTTCCGAAACAACCTCATAGACACCTGGGCCAAAGAGCACGGCATTGAGTGGGTGTATCACATCCCCTATCACGCACCAGCCTCCAGGAAAATTGAACAAAACAACGGACTGTTAAAGACTACACTGAGAGCAATGGGGGGTGGGACATTCAAACACTGGGATACACATTTAGCAAAAGCCACCTGGTTAGTCAACACTAGGGGCTCTGCCAATCAAGCTGGCTCTGCCCTATCAGAACTCTTACGTACTGTGGAAGGGGATAAAGTCCCTGTAGTGCACATAAAAAATACGCTGGGAAAACAGTCTGGGTTACTCCTGCCTCAGGCAAAGGCAAACCCAGTCATGAGATTGCTTTTGCTCAAGGACCTGTGTGCACTTGGTGGGTGATGCAGGAGGATGGAAAAGTCCAGTGTATACCTCAAGGGGATTTGACTTTGCGTGAAAATAGCCAATGAACTGAATGGTATGATGTTAATTGCTACATAATACTGTATGTCATCACTGTTAGGTTGCTATATGCCATATCAACGGTATTACAGTCAGAATCACACAGATTAATGCAGAATGAATTTTGATGAAACCAAGCAGAGTGCAGCGGTGATGGAACCAGAACTGGCTTTAGCTTGCAACAGTCCAACACCACATGCCATCTCTCCTGTCCTGAAAGACTGTTGTTACAGATGGAGCCCAAAGCCACAGACTAAATGAACCCAATGGATATTTTAGAGGGATGACCCATAGACTAAGGGAATGATATCTGTGTGTATGTATCAAAAGTCAGAGAAAGTGGTGGTGATTAATTGGAATGTATTGGAAAGGGTAGGACCTGGGCATGGCGTAGATGGTATAGAATAAGGGGTGGATACTGTCCTGGTTTTGGCTGGGATAGAGTTAATTTTCTTCCTAGTAGCTGGTACAGTGCTGTGGTTTGGATTTAGGATGAGAATAATGTGGATAACACACTGTTTTAGTTGTTGCTAAGCAGAACTTACACTAGTCAAGGACTTTTCAGCTTCCCATGCTCCATCAGGTGCACAAGAAGCTGGGATGGGGCACAGCCAGGACAGCTGATCCAAACTGGCCAAAAGGATATTCCATACCATGTGATGTCATGCTCAGTACATAAACTGAGGGGAGTTGGCTGGTGGAGGGCAGCAATCACTGTTTGGGGATGGGCTGGGTATTGGTCAACATGTGGTGAGCAGTTGCATCCCTTGTTTTTCCTGAGTTTTGTTTTCTCTCCCGCTCTCTTGCTGTTTTCATTACAATTTATCATTATTATCATTATTATTTTAACTGTTAAACTGTTCTTATTTCAACCCATGAGTTTTCTTACTTTTGCTCTTCAGATTCTCTCCCCCATCCCACTGGGAGCAGGAGGGTGAGCAAGCAGCTGGGTGGTGCTTGGTTGCTGACTGGGGCTAAACTACAACAGCTGTGTAGCATCAAGGTAGGTGATGTAGATGGTTGACAAAAGCTGTGCTCAAGAGCAATGACTAAATGCCACTCAGGTACCCAACATGTAACTTCCCCCTATCTCATATCTGACAACATGTCAAGGATTAACTGAGCAGTGTAGCTATGGGGCTCGACACTCAGTTTGCAACAGGACTTCCTTTTCCCTCCCAAAAAGGGAGGCTCTCCGCAAAAGCAAAATCCAGTGTAAGATGTTCTTACTGTTACCCTGCTACTTGTGTTACCTTCTCTGAAAGTGGAGGACCAATAACTTCAGTGCTATGCTTTTGCTGGGGCGGACAGACGGGATGGGATGGAGTGGGGATGAAGAATCCCTTACATTTGTATTATTTAAAAAATAAGCTCTGAACCACCTCTTCACTCCCTGTTTGGACAGTGACTTTGAATACAAGAAATGAGGAAGTGCAGGGAACTAAATTTAGCAGGAAACAGTAAAAAATGGCTGCTAATCTGGAGCGTAGATGGAAGTCTCTGCTTCCCCTTACTAACGTGCAGCATTAAGGACATCTAGCAGCCCTTCCGTCCTTACACAGAGAGAAAATCCACACCACTGCTGCACCTTGGCTCTACCTACCCTCCCACAGAAGAACATCCCTGCATCAATGGTGAGGAGCAAGAAAATTAGTATTCTTTAGACACCACATCAAATACCGCTAAATAGGAAGACAGAAAGACTGAGCAATGACACTACTAAATGTCATCAGAACTGCTGTACAAGTAAGAGTGAGGGATATTGGGTGGGGATATAACAGCAAAAAAAGAGGAGAAAAAAAAGAAAAAGAAAAAACATTGCTGTGTAACTACAATGGCAAAATGTGACTCAGAAAGGCCTGCTATTTTGGTTTTTGAGGGGGCAGAGGACAATAACACTACTGTCACCAATGCATGAAGAGCTTAAAAGAGAAAGGGGGAGAGACATATCCATCCCTCTGCTTATTCAGATCCTTCACTTACACCTAGAAAAGGAAAATCAAAGCTGGTTGATGAAAAATGAACTACACTGAGGTGTTTAAAAAAATCAAATGCTCATTTCAGAAGTCAAAAACCACACCACCGTCTTGGAAGCAAGCTGTGACAAAAATCTGCTTTGAGTGGGTGGAATACGCTCTGTGGAATCGACTGTTCATATTTTAATCAACAGTAATCAGCTGTAACACAGAAAAGCATTCACCCAGAATAGACTGACTACTCTTTTCTTGTGGGAAGGAGATCCAAACCCCACACCTGGATGTAATTCTCTTCAGTAGGAGAAAAAACTCCAACAAAGAAAGGGGACCAGAATTCTGACCTTCTGCTTTGAGGGAAATGGTGATGGGCCACCTGGCCCTTCTGGGTGCAGACCATTATTACTTTAACTTCAGCCCTACTCATAGGTAACAGCTATGACTTAAGAGTTGATCTCTGGTACAAAATAATAAACAGAGCTGGCACTCTCCTGGCTCTTGTCTTTGTTACTGCCTGGATAGAGGGAATGTCTGACGCTGCCACCAGACTTTATTGCTTACTGGTGGGATCTTAGATAGAGCTCTTCTCGTGGGATATCACTCAAGTATGTTTCTCTAATGCAAATACTGTGCTAACATAAAGAGCTTACAGACACAATCACCACTGCAAGACAGCTTTATTGAGTGCCTTGAACCACATTTTCCCCAAAGGTAATCTGCTAATTTCCAACCTTCAAATGAAATTAGAGGCCTTTTTATTGTTAGAACTGTCCACAGTGCCAATTCTTCCACCTTCACCACCAGAAACAAGTCATCCTTTCTGTGGCCCCCATTGTTCATGGATGAGAGAGGCCATAATTCTGGCTTCTCCTTCATTGCTGCCATCTTTCCATCCCCATTAAAGAGAGGAAAGAAGAAGGATAGCTGGAGGCTTTGGGGAGAAAAGGTGATCTTTCTCAGCCACGCTGCTATTGAGGAACCCAAAACATGTCTTTTTCAGGGTATTTCCGTATTATTTCCAGCTGCTCCACCCTTCCTCAGCATTGACTGCAAAATACCCCAAGTACTGTAGCAACCAAGTGTGTTTTTCTGCAAAAAGCCTGAAGAAACCACCATCAACAAAACAGCACTGGTCCCAGCCAGGCCAAGTCAAGCTGTGGGAGGAAGATGGTGAGAGGTGGAGAAACACTCGCTCTGGTGCTGCCTGTACTGTGCTTTGACAGCAAGTTCTTCAGGCACTGTCCGAAGAGCAGCTTTCACCAGAGCATAATTAGCTTTTGGCATCAGGGTACCTTTAGCATCCAAACTATTCATCCAAAGGCTCCTCTACCTTGAATGTTTCTACATCGCTGGTGGTTTGGACATTTTCAGCAGTGAAATGGGTTCTAGACGAGGCTCTGGGGCTGCCCTCACCCCCTGCCAAACCTAGATAACACCTCCTACTCTGTGGAGTCTGCATTTCCACCTTCTCAGGTGGAACAGGTTTGGCCCTTCCAAGCTCTTGCGCAGTGATACGCATCCATGAACAATGTTTTCAGCAAAATGCATTTTCACAAGTGCACAGGATATAACTGCATTCACAGACTTCCATGACCCTGACTGAAGACTTTTATGAGCAGAATCAAAATACTTTATAGCTGCTTACAACAGACTTAGTAGCTCCTAGATTCTCTTGCCATGTCCACGTCCGGCCCTCCCCCGGCGTTGCTTTCCGTTTGGCCCAAGACGTCAGTCACGCTGAGCCTGGATTGCCTAACGAGAGAAGAGAGAGCGCAAGTAATTTTATGCCCGTATCCTCCTGACAAAGGCATCACTGCAGAATGCCAACTTTTGAAAAGGTTTCTTCTAGAACTGGCACCGTTTTGAGTTTTATTAAGTCACGCAACCAGTGTCATAGCCTTTTCTCCCCAAAGCCTCCAGCTATCCTTCTTTCCTCTCTTTAACGGGGATGGAAAGAAGGCAGCAATGAAGGAAAAGCCAGAGTTATGGCCTCTCTTGATTTTGATAAAGAAATACTAACATGCTTGTCCTGCTTGTCTTCTCAGCCACTGCAAAAGTGAAAAACTGATGCAGAGTTACTGGGCTGGGGCAGGGCATGAATTTTGAACAAAATACCTTGTTACAAAAGAAGCAGCAACATCTAACGCTGGGGAGACTAAATCAGCAGTTCTCAGACTGGTATGTGAAACACACCAAAAACCAAGAGCAGAAGAACGGAGGTTTACAAAACGTAGTGTGTCATGCTTTCTTTAAATGTTTGAACCACACAGACCTAGATACACTTCTAGTTAGACTCGAACAGGCAGAGCTGTTCCTTACCACTCTGCTAACTTCTGTTCATACAGCTCCCTGCGCTCACGATTTCTTTTCTCCTGCAAGGTCTCACCAGCAAGCTTCTGCATTATCATTAAGAGGCCCCCTGCAGGGATCCTAGAGGAGGAAGCAGAAAAGTCACAAGTCACCCAGGGGACACACAACAGTAATAACTTACTGGCATCGGCAAAGGCACATGCGGGGGACCAGCCACCAGATCAGTGGAGCGTAATGTTCCCCAATACTCACATCACACCACAGACTAAGGCACTCCTATTCTAGTGTCAGCCACCAAGCACAGCCTGCCTTCAGCTGTGACTCACTGCAGCCCTTTCGATAGCATATTTTGAATTTACTCATTGACAGACACACGTAGGGCAAAGGGGTGGAAGGATTTAAGGTGCCCAACCAACCCCTGTAAGTCATCTAACCCATAATTTAGATAGTCACACACCTGCTTAGCTCTGGAGGTATTTGTGTTTTCATTGGTAAAGCTCCTTGGGCTGCTCCAGGCATGCCCACAGCTGACACCATCCTGATGGTGCTAAGTAGCACATATAAAGCTCATTCACTTGTCCAGGCAGGATCCCCAAATTCACTTGTGAGAATATTTACAAGTCAGTACTTTGAGAAGAAATCCCAGTTCTGCTTGAAAAGCCCGACTTCTCCTGAGTTAAGAGGTTGTTGTCCTGATGGACAGATCCCTGGAGAGAGAACCAGGGGTTCCTCCATGCCCCAGGGAGCTTTAGGAGATACACGACTGCAAGACATACACGAAGAGATGTGCCACCTTACAGCCTTGGCTTGTGCAGCCCAACCACGCAGCTTCTTCCTCAGCATTTCTTAACAGCTGCTGCTCCACATTTTGGCTTTGATGGAGCCTATTTTGCAAAAAAAACGTGTTTACACAGATTCCTAGCCTAGGGGCTGGCAGTTCCCAGGGCACCCCCTTCTTCAAAAGGTGTCATCGTGACATCCAACGCCCCTTGTGCGCCATCTGCTACAGGAGCAGTTGCTGATGAAGCTGAGAAGGGAGCCCAGAAGCTGTGTCTTACACTCCTGCCTTTACCCTCGAACAACACAGTTCCTTGAAACAGATGTCCAACAGTTCTGTGTAGAACCATTGGGCTCATCAGTGACCACACCAAGAAAGAGAGACAGGAGACATGTCTATAGCCCATCCTCATAATTTCCTATTTAACAGCAGTTAGTGTCTGCTGTAATTAGTAAACAGCAGCAAGTGAGATGCTCTACTGAAAGCACCAAGTTCTTATCACTGAGGAAACAGCAAAACACAAATCAAGAAAGAAAAAGGAAAAAAAAACAGTTTAAAGGTTGGAAGAAAAGTCATCACCATGAGGTCCCAAGAGAGATACAGAAAATCCCTCAAGGCAAGAGAGGAAAGGAAGCTTCTGTAGCACCACCTATGACTCAACGTTTGGTGTGTGAGGCCACTGTCTAACAAACACCCTTAAAGAGTAGCTGTGTCTGATGGTGATGATCACATATCAGCAGCAGTCACAACTCACCCAAACATTGTTCCGAACACGAAGCCGCCTGCCAGTCCCTGCAGGCCCAAGTGCATTCTGAAAAGGGCTCCTGTGAAGGCTGGAAAAAAAAAACCAAACCACAAACACACTGAAACCACAAACAGACCCCCACCAGCCATCACACACAGACGGAGGGAGCTGCTTTGCTCTATTTCTCCTCTCAGTGAGCTGACCCCTACTTTTAACAGAGCAGAAACCAGGCGCCGTGGCCAGTGGGAGGGACCCTCACCATACAGTCACCATGGCCTCTGCACTAAAACATTGCACAAAGCTCCTTCTGCTTCAGAAAAACTCCCCAAGAAATGCTAAGAAGTAAAAGTATCTGTGAAAGTAAAACCGAGCTCCCTCCCGGCTGGAGCATGATCCCTCCCCCCCACACTTTTTTTTCCGTTCAGCAACAGCTAATAATAGTAGCTGCCACGTAAGGCAGAAAAGATCAGAAAAGCACGTATCCAGCTCTAAGGGCAACAAAGCCTGTGAAATTGAACACGCAGATCACTTACCCAGAGACCTGTTGCCAAAAGTGGACAGACAAAACTTAGCATGAAGAGGGTAGTTTATAAACAGCGCACTGAACCGTTATAAAGAGCAGAAATAAGAAATGCTTTCCCTGCTAAATAAGTGGTTATGAGAGCAGGTTATGCACCAAGTGTTGCCTTTACCCTACACAAACATTTTTCACCCAAAAAACTCCAGCAAGTATTTTGAAGATGAACTGATAACCACAAAACTCCCCAATGGTTTCAGAAGTGCATCGATAGCTCTCTGCTACAAACAATGGCATGCAGTGGTTCAACAACGGAGCAAAGTTGCAACGGCAGTTGGTAGAACAGGAAACTAAACCCAGGAGCACAGAAGCTAGAGATCTGCTCAAATCCAAGAGATATGGATTTCTGGTTATGCTTTTCCGCTTATGACCCTAGCTCTTAAAGAGAAAAGTACACAAGGTTATAGCAGTCTTACCTCCTGCCGAAGCAAAATTACTGATGGTGGTTTTATTGCGGTACACAGACAGACCAGTGCTCACTGTGCTGCAAAGATAAGGCCCAGAAGAAGTCAGCAGTTGCACAAGCAAAAAGACAGGTAGCAAAACATAGCCAGATATAAAGCTGGATTTCATTACGCCATCCCTCAGGTTGCCTCTAACTGCCTTGTTGCCCATCTGTCCAGAGCGCACACGCGCCAGCCACGACTGCCTTGATTTCTGTGACTTTACTGCAGGTAACTGCACAGCCAGAGGCCGGGGAACACCAGGATTCCTGGCCGGGATCTGGGACATTCTTTTTCTTTTTAATCAAAGATATTTTTTTTCATCATATATTCGAGAATAAAAGGAACTGGGCAATGAAAAGGTCCAGTCAGTCCTGACGCACCAGCTTTGGCCCCAGAAGCTGAATCTGTATGTCGTTAAGATCCTGCCTGATGTAGACAGTCCCCACTCCTAGAGCTAAGTCACACTCATGATGTCAGCAGAGTCACCTACTCTTGCAGCATGTGACTTCCCATCAGGGCAGGTACACCATCTCCTCCAAAAACATCAGTTAAGCCCCAAAACACCCTCTGTTCTCAGTTCAGCAGCTACCTTAGCGAGCCTCCTGCATGACATGTGCAAGTCAACAGCCATCTTCCTCTCCTTGCCAATGATGTAACCCCACCCTAGCCTTTGTACAAGGGAAAACTAAACAATTTGGTTTTAAACTGCAGAACTTAAAATTTGCACAACCGCGGGACAAAACCTTCAACTTGGACTTAGAGAAACAATTAATGCTGAGTGGCAAATATCTTCTTTCAAGGCTTTTTACAAAGGGGTGGTGAAAAACGGCGATGATCTGACTGCAGGGGAGACATCTGGTGGAAGAGGACAAGGTTACATCTCAAGCACAGGAAAATGCTCCAGGAGAGAAAGCAAACAGTATGCTAACTAAACCTAAGCATACATACTAAACCAAAAGGAGCCAGAGAAATCAAGTGAGATTGAGGAATAAATTCAGAAAGGAACCAAAAAATTAGGGAGATGGAAATATAAAATAATGCTAGTTAATACTGCTGGTATCTTAAAAGCAGAAGGGGAATGTAAACAGAACATAGCTGCAGATATCGTCAATCCAGGTTTAGGACTACATATAAATTCACTATTTTGAACGTCAGGGAAGGAGATAATCCTAGTTTAAAAGGGCATTATTCGGAACAGCGTGCTTAGTTTGATGCTATATTGTCAGAAGAACACTGACATCTGGGGGAGAAAATCAGGCAAGTGGAACACTATCTCTGCATTGGTTGGGCGTGTAGAAAAAATCTGAAGGCCTAAAGAGGTACCAGTAGGTCTGATGTTCAGCGACTGCTTAACAACAAGACAATCATCTGCAAAAATTTGAGGACAAGAACAAAGAACTGTGAGTAATGCTAGTGTATACAAACTAGAGGTAATGAGACATAACAAAAAGGAGGAAAACGAGCATGGGGGTAGAAACCTCTTCCAGAAATGGCCAACACACTGTAACACTCTCCCAGAGAAAAATGCAAAAAAAGAGATGAAGCAAAAGCAGAAAGAAGCCGTCAAGTACAGGGAAGAACAGTAGTCAAGTCAGTGACAGCATGGATTAGATATAAGGAATGGGGCTTTTCCAGTTTTACTTTTTGTGTTGGTTCATTAGAGATTTGAATTCTGGGATAATTATACAGGTTAAATCCTCTTCATGTTCACGCCTTATCAGTCGGACTCACTGTTAGCACAACACTTTGAGCCTCAGTCACCAGCAGTCTCTCAAGGAGCTGCGAGCACTGCCAGCATGAAGGGCTCCTTGCCACTAGTGCTTAAGCATAAGCCAGCTCTTCTCCCTGTACCGTCAAGGAACACTTACTTGAATATTGTCACAAAAGCAGCTACTCTCCAGCTCCAGCGCCAGCCGTAGCGGATGAAACTCCTGAGACCAGCACGATGTGCAGATTGCTAAGGGGAGAGAGAAGACGGGTTACAGATCACAGCCCGGCTCCACCTCGCCACCACCACCAGCCTGCTGCGATCTGGGGTAGTCGCAATGGGTCACGGGACCGATGTCACTTGGGAATGGTACCCCGACCCTTAGGGATCAAGTCGGTCATCTCCAGAGGAAAATCCGCCTGTGTTTACCCCAGCTGCCAACAGGAAAACCAAGAATTAATTCTGGTTTGTAATGTCAACTGGTCCTTCTAATCCTGGTGCTGAAACACATCTGGGGGGACAGGGAGAGATTTCTGGGGACAGGACAGGGGAGTAGCAGAGGAGGAGAAAGGGGGGACAAACTAGAAACTAGTTCTGCATTGTTATAAGTTCATAAGTATTACTAAATAGTAACCACTGATAAATAATAGCCATAATAAGTAAATAATAACCACCTACTTTAAATGTTAAGAGACCATCAAGCTCTGCAGTTTAGCACTGGCGCTTAGAAGTTTGGCAATAAGTGGCTTTTAAGAAGACGTGATAAACACAGGCTTCATAAAAATTAAAAATATTCCAGTTAATACCAGGGAAGTAAATAAACTCTCTCTTCCAGCGCCTATGGCGTAAGCGCTTAGCCGGGGTGCAGATACACACGGCAGTCAGTGGAAGGACAGAGCGAAGCGAGGCACCGACGCTTTGCAGGCCGCTGCGTCGGGGACAACTCTAAATAGCGAACCATGTAAAATAAGGTAGATTTTTAAAGGGTTTTTTCCCTAATAATCCAGGTGACCAACATTTCAACTGACGAGCAAACTCCCAATACACCTCTAAAATGTCGCGACTGCTCTTTGTTGCCAGGTGTGGCGATATGCTAAAAGAATTTTAAATGGTCTTAAAACAACTCGGGCGAGTGAGAGGACAGCACCGGCTGGCGGCTGCGGGGGGACGCCTCTTCCCAAGACACCGGTTTAAAAGCCAACAGACGTTTCAAGCCGTATCAGCCGCCCGTTTAACGCCTGCTCAGAGGTGCCCGCGACCCGCCTCACAGGCGCGACGCCTCCCGCTCTCCCGCGAGCTCCAACGGCAACTCGCTGCGCCGCC
>WEKW01031077.1:11451-27497 GCA_013389905.1 Sula dactylatra
CCCTGCGCCCTCGGAGGGGCACGGCTCGGCTCGGCTCGGAGCGAGCCGGAGGCGAGGCTTTTTCCCGCTCTACCAGCAACGGGCGGGGGGAAGGAAGCGGAGTGAAAAGCCCCCGGTTCCCGGGCGCGATGGGCCAGAGGAAGTCTCCAACCGGAGGCTGGCGGCAGTAACACCCGAAGTGTTACTGCGAAGGAGAAAAAACCAGAAAAACGTGCACTGTTGTCTTCGGGGAAACAGCGGCATGTATCCAGATCTTCCACTGCAGTTCTGATTAAGCAATGAAGCGTCGAACAAAACTTGGTCTTAATTTGTTTTATTCCAAAAGCACGTCATTAAAAATCGTTTAAAAATACTATACAGAGCTGTTTCAGTTTCTCAGAGCCCTGTCTCTCCGTTGACTAAAAATACAAAACCAGAAAACCTCTTCCACTCTTGGCACGGTTCTTTTCCTCAGAAACCAGGCTATTTTAATACCCTGACTTGTTTCCTTTGCAGCCTGGGATAACCCAGGTGCCATTCACATAACTGGTGTGCCGCCCCAGCAACCGGCACTTGACAAATAGGTCTGGCAGTTACGTCCCTGTACCAGGGCTCGGTGGTGCTGTGAGGCCTCCACCTAATTCCATACACCCGGAGGCGCGTGTACTGTTACTGTTCCTTGTAGTGTCGTCTTCTCCTCTGATCCAAACTGACTGCAGAGGAGAGCGCGAGCTGTTGCTGTCATTCTCTCCCACCACCACCCTAAGCCTTGAGGCCGCTTCATCATCAAGGGTGCTCACCTGGGAAGCAGCGGTGGCCCTCCCTGGATCCCGTGCTGCTGCCCACGCTCTCCTGAGCGCCTGCCTGGATGCCAGAGGAGATGCTGCTTTCTAGCAGGCGTCTCAGCCCAGGGGCCAGAGAGCATTCCAGAAACCACACTGAGCTGAGCAGCCTGTAGTGGGCATAAATACAGTGAGCAGAGGCAACCCCTGACTGAACTCAAAATCATTAACATGAGTAGTAGTTGCCTAGTTGCCACTGGGTGACTGAAGGCATTCCCTCACCCAGACTGAAGGAGATGGGGAAAAGGAACATAACAGCTGTGGGAAAGAAAAGCAAATACTGAAGTGAGCAGATGTGTTAACTAGCCTGGAAAAAAAAACAAACACCCCAACAAAAACCCCAAAAAACAACCCCAGAAAGATTACAGAAGGGGGTCACAGCAGAGTATCTGGGAGCATCTGAAAAAAAGAAGAGCTAACTCTAACTCTGCACATACTTTCTCTGGATTCTTATGGATGTCTGGCCAGCCGACTGGTGAGAGCTTGTTAGTCAGGGCTCAGTTCTGCATGGCAGTGTGGGCACCCAGCTCACCCGTCGGAGGATGAGCTATCTCTATCTCGGTTGCCAACTGCTCAGCTGCCTGCTACTCAAGCTTAGCACTGCAGCAACATCATCATCACCAGCCACTCCCCCATGAGGTAGGTAGTTTAACTGCGAGGATCATCTGTCCTTTTGATGGCACATCAAAGCCTGACCATCAACCTCTCAAAACCTGACATAAACATCAGAAAACTAAGCTGTAAGGTATCTAGAAAGGTTATCCCAAATCCCAGTACCTGCCTCTGACAGAGAACACCTAATATCCCAAGTGCTATTGCACAGGTGAGAAAACATTGACCATCTACAAAAAAAGGGGCATGTATCTCTCAGCGGAGCGTAGCTGATGGTCTGTGTACCTTGCGCAGGAGTGCAGAGGGCTTGGTAAAACGCCCAGTAAAATTAACAGAAAGGCTTCTCATTGGCTGAGTGGGATTTAGGATCACTCTGAGACAGGCAGTAACTAAGTCCCAAATGCTAACAACCCTCTTCCAGAGTCGAGCATAACCACCCCATTGAATAGCCATGATCCAACATTCTACTTAATGTTCTTATGGTGACAGTATAACCGGGTCTCACTGAGTGGGAACAATTTCAAAGTTCGCCTATTGCTGTTCTCTGTAGCTCTAGTGAAAAGGGTAAGAAGTCAGAGAGAACAAGAAAGAAGATATACTGATCTTCAGGTTTCCACAGAGATCAGTTTGAGCTGAAGAGAAAAACAGAGAAGTCTTTACAATTCTGTTTTCAGCCATTCAGAAGTGATCTCGCTGTAGCTCTTCCTCCTTTTCACTTTGTAAGTCAAGGCTCGGGAATATTCAGATAGCAGATGCTCCCAGTAGCAAGAGACATCCTCCATCTGCAAGTGCTCGGTGATGAATTGGCGTCCCCTAGAGACACACAAGGCACAGTCAGAACCAATTTCCAGTTCTACAAGACTCTGGTTTTGTTCTATACATATATCAACTTTCACTCTTCTGTGTTTCAAATGAGAAACAACACGCACTGCTCTGTACCGTCTATTTTAATTTCACACTTTTCATTCACGCTCACAGCTCTCTGACAGTTGCAGTGCTTTTGTCGTCCTCAAGATGGTATTTGTTATCCGGGATAATAAATATCAGATTTCACATATCAGATACAGCCTGAGCAGCGCTGATGCACGCTGCTTCAGAAGGCAGTCGTTGCAGCCTGGATACAGAGTGCTTATAAGGCAGACACAGTTCCCAGGGGTCAACTCACCTCATACCGAGATGAAAGCTCCCAACTTCCGATAGCTTTCAGTGGGGTTCCTGACATGGGTCACATCTGAACCAAAGAACTAAGCATATGATCTTGTTCTCCCGTTCCCCCTGCTTGTTACGAGTTCTCCAACGCTCCTGCTGTTATCGCAGAATATCAGTTATATTGCACCCTATTAACACGAGGCTGTCTTTGATAGGTAACCCCTTCAAAAGCTGCCTGAGAAAATGCTTTGGAAGAAGACTGCCTGATAGCCAGAAAGGACACACCACTTACCTCTCTGAAATTTCTTGTGCTATGGCATCGTTTTCCTTTACAAATTGCAACAGCTCCCTAAAATGAAGGCCAAAAAAAGGCTATGAAACAACTAGCTCAATGGAGAACATTGTCCCTTAGCCAAACTATTGCGGAGGATGCGATTAAGGATCTACAACTGGGCAAGGGACTGGTGCTTCTCATTTCAGAGCACGGAAGAAACCTGCCATTCTCGGTTGTTCTGCACCAGTTCTGGATGGCATGCTGAAATCCGTGAGCTAACACATTTTTGGCCCAGTGACACGTTCCTCTTCCCCTTACCTGTGCTGCAGGGCCGGCCCACTTGCAAATTTAAGTGCCTAGTGCCTGCTGGTTTCAGTGAGGGTAACAGACCTCCGTACCCCAGTGAAACTGTACTCTCTGAGTAATATGAGCAAAGGCTTCTTTGGGGGGAGTAATAAAGAGAAAAGAACATGACCCCTGAGAGCCTTTGCCTGATGCCTGGGAGCAGAGACACTTCTTAGTGTAACACAAACCAAACCGCCTTCCCGAACACAGCAGTGCTGTCCTGTGGCATGCAAAAGCTCCACTAAGCACACTTGGGGTCTCACACCTGACGTTGGAGAGGTCTGACTGGACTGGGATGTAGTGGACCCAAGGCTTCAGCTGAGGGTAGAAGAACTCCAACCACTCTTCCCCGACGTGAAAGACGAGCGAACCACACAAGAAAAGGTGTTTCAACCGGAAACTGGCAGCCACTCCCCGGAAATTAAACAGATACCTTTAAAGGGATAAGCAAGGAGAGGGACCTGTTACACCTGGCACTTTGTGAGGAAACGCACTAAGAAACCAGGCTCCGAGTAGCAGTCAGCCTTCCCTCACAGGCAGCAGCTGGGGGGGCTCCCTCACACTGAGCCAAGCACCTGTCGCTAAAACAAAGGGAAGACATTTATTTGAAGCTCCTCACGGGAGAAGAGAGCTGAAGTTAAGGATGTGCTAGGTGAGTTTCTGCTGCCTGCCAAAGCAGAGGGAGAAAAGCAAGGTGTGCTGCTTTACCTCTGATAAAGTCACCCGCCCACAACAAACCAGAAGAGGCCTCATGGGCAACTGCCAACGAGGCATGGAAGGTCACAACATGGATGCTGATCCTGTGACTCGACACTTCAGAGACTGTTACCACGAGGAGCTTTTTCCCAGTTCTCTGTTGTCTTGCTTTTCTGTTCATTGTTCTGCTTTGCCCCATCTATCACAGTTGTTTTTTTGTTTTGCTTTTTTCCTCTGGGATCCTGCTTTAATCTGAACCTAATTGTTTCATATCAACTTGGGAATGCAACCCTAGGAGGTTAAACAGGCTAGCGCACAACAGATGGACTTTGCAGATAAAAAAGAATCCACAATTTTGTTTTCAGTATTTTCTGCCAAGTTAGTAAAGTGGGCTTGACTGGGGGGGGATTTCTCTTAGCAAACTGTAACTCAGAGGGATGTTTGTTTGCTTACTTGCTTGCTTTTTTAAACCCACACTTCTCCAATTATATGGAAAGCTGTTTTTCCTGTGGGTAAAACCCCTAAGTACATACAACTAATCTTTGAAGTCAAACATTTTGGGCTGGGGGAAGGGAGTTCTTCCTTTAATTAAGTTATTTGGGGTGAGATGGGGATTATATATTATATATATTTTGGGTGAGATGGGAATTATAGCTAAACTTAGTTCAGCACTAAGTGACAAGGAGTAAATCTGAAATTATTCTGCATTCTTTGTATTACCTAGGAGCTCAAGGCAGGGACGAGGAGCTCGTTGTATTAGAAACTCAACAAATACATATAAAGATGTAACAAGAACAGGCAAGGAAATGCCCCTGTCCAATTCCAGACACGGCTCCCACCATCTGTGATCTCAGCCAAGTCACCAAGGGCTGCTCTCAGACAGCTTGCTATAGCACCTGTGCTGAAGGAAGCAGTGAGAAGTTCAAGTTGACCCTACCAGACCCTGGGCTACGACAAAAATGCGTGAGGATGTCTCAGCCCGTACTGTACGAGGGGCTTAGGAGGCATCAGGATTTGGGAAGTCTATGTGTAACAGAAGGGAGAAATCTGGGCAGCAGTCTAGTGAAATATAAAATGAGACAAGTCAATCACATTTGCACAAAAACACATATCCAGCCAAATGACTGAGTCGTTCTATCAGCAGATCGTAGCTGGTAGAATCGTAACTAGGTAATTTTAAAGCAAATGAAAAAGCACATCAGACATACAAGTGCATACACACCAAGAGTTTATATTTTTACACAGAAACCCAGAAGAATATTACACCAAAACCCCCTCCCTAAAGCAGTTGAAAAATGAACACCTTTGTAAATCAGAACCACATTCACCCAAACAACATACAAAGTATGAATCAATACTGTATCTGCTCAATTGTATTTCAGGTTCTCCCTTTTACTACATAAATCCAGTGGCAACACTTGCCCCAGTATGCATATGAGGACATGATTCTTTAGTTCCTTATGTCTTTGAAGACAGTAATGCTATCACTGTAGCACTGAAAAATAATCTTGAACATACAGCTTCGTATAGGAATATAAAGAAAAATTGATAGAAAGCCTTTTTGATTAAAATAAAATTTTCCATCTATGTGTTTATTAGCGATCTAAGACCTTTACTTGCCCCAAAGCACTTTATTTCCCCTGACCTGTCAGGGGAAAGCGGACACTGAAAGGGACCATGCTAAGCTCCCAAATTTTCAACTGCCTTAAGTCTGTTCACAGGCTTTCTTGTCTGCATGGAGCTGGTTGCTGGAATTAGACCTTAAAATAAAATTAATAAAAATAAGAAATAACCCATAGCCCTTGAACAGCTTTACTGATCGAAACTCTTACTTGTATTTGCAGTGATCAACCAGTGGAACTTCCTTTGCAGGAGGCTTTCCTAAGGTGTCCTTAAAATAAAGAGAATTAAAAAAAATCAGTAAGCTTTATAACAGTGATTTCATATTTGTGTTCCCTCTCAGCTGGAAACAAAGCTGAAGTCTCAAAACCCTCCATTCCCACTTCTGAGAAAACCTTCTCTGGTGGGCTTTTTTTAAGTATTATGAAGAATTCCCAGCCCTTCAAACAAGAAAAAAGGTTCAGTAAATTACACACTGCCTGTAAGCAAACGCCAGCACAAACCCATTAAATGATAATGCTTAGTTGGCAGCTACAGAATGGAAAACAGCTTGGGACAATGGACTACGTGAAGCTGAGTATAACGGGATTAGCCAAGACTGTCTGGAGAGAGCTGGACTGTAGACTAAGTATGGAACTAAAAAGTTATCAGCAACAGTTATCAGAAAGTTATCAACAACAAGACCAAGAAATGGAGATGACAGAAAAAGGTTTAAAGAGACAGGCAACAACATACAGGCAGCTTGGGGCTAGAAGGGAAAGAGTTGGCTAATTTTGTTGTGATGGAAGAGGAGGGGAGGCACAGGTTCATTTTCTTACGTGTGCTGGTTTCATTGAACAAAAAGTGTAGATGGAAGAAAAATGTTTGGCCTGCTAGGCTCCAGAGTCTCCTTCCTTTCATCCCTCAGAGAGATGTGGCCATTGAGGGAAGTACAAGCCTCCCCCACTCTAGAGGATCACCCACAACTCCAACACGATGCATCTCAATCATCGAAGCCATCTTGCAACACCACCCTTTCTAGCCTTCACACTCAGGAGACAGACAACACCCACGCACCTTCTCAGATTTCCAAGCCTGGTTTTTAGTGTACTCAGCATCAACAAGTTCTGGGTTTTCTCGGGACAGCAGAATGAGGGGATCTCTCTCAGGGCTCGTTCTGCAAAAGAAATGCTAGCAGTAATTGCCAATCCACATGACCCAACGCAGCTAACAAACTACAGGACTCACGACACTGCCTCTTTATGAGGCTGACCTCCCTATGTGCCCCAAAAACATTAAGTGTCTACCATACAGTGTATTTCTGTCCCAGGGCATACTAGCAGAAGAGAATGAGTTATGTGTACCTAAATTATTCGAGGCCACGCTCATTATTTCACTTACTAAATATTTAATATTATTATTTTAGCAATTTCCAGGACAAATCAGCAGAGATGATGTTTCCTTCAGGCTTTAACCTGACGGTTGCCAAAATATTTAACTCCTTTCTACGTCAGAGAGAAAGCCAAGAGGTGCTAAACATCTTCAGCACTTGATCCCTCTGACACTAAAACACTACTGATAAACAAGGTTATGACATCCCTGAGACTCACTCATCATCATCTCCTGAGCCTACCTATTAAGATATCAAATCCATCCCTACTGGGGATGCAGGAGGAACAAAAAGGAACAGGGGTTAACATTATTTTCAATCTGTCACAGGGGAGAGGGCAAAAATAATCTACTCTCTTATCCGCCACCACTCAGGTAATTTAATGCAAGAACACTTGTTGATTCACCATCGAGTACTTGCATAGTAAATAATGTATTCACACTGGCAAGAAGCAAGCACATCAATATCAAATCTTTAAATTTATATTACACACCTGCAGTTCCCTTCACAGAACAAAACAAGCTGGTTCCTAGTGTGAGTTTTACTCATTAAAAATAACGTAGCAAATCCATCACAACTTCTGTTTCCGATATCAGACTCATTATAACAAGCTAGCTGCAAATGGCAATCCTTACGGAGAATCACTAATGGTGAAATGCTGCTGTACAAAATGCCTCGCTTTCTTACTTTTAAAAAATACATTCTTCGTTACATTTGTTTAGGTCTTGGAGATACCGAAATTTCTGCGTACAGACTGCTGTCACGGTGTATTTTGGTAGAAAGTCCTGCTATGGGAAAATATGCTCACCTGGATCCTCGGAAATATGCTTTAGAGATTTTTTTCATCCATGGCCATTTTTCTGCAGATCTGAAAATATTGTTTATACATGGCAATAAGTGACTTAGTATAACCATGAAACAGCACTCTCATCAGTTTTCACAGCATGATCTCTTTTTATTATTCTTCATTTTTGATGGAAATCACCTTCTTCATTATAGTAGAAAAAACTCTCAGCCAGGTCCAATGAAACAGGTTTTCCTGTGAATATTGTGTTGAAGGCAACATGACACAGGCTACTTTTCAGAATGCTCTTGAGTCAAAACAATGAATTACACACAACCCCCTCACCAAATCTTTAAGGGTATTTATTAAAATTTACCTAAAATTTGAATCCATTTTTTACCTTGTTGCTTTATTTTTTTGTACTTCACTGAATATGGGTAGTGCAAAATTACTAGTTTCTAACCACTGTCATTTCCTATCAAAAACAAACACCAAAAAACGACAAACAAACATGCCTAGTGTTTCTCACTTAAAACACAGGGGTTCATTGTTTTCCCAAAGAACTTTATTTTAAATCTGAAAGAGTCCTTCAAAATGGCTGTTCACACATTTTATTTCTGTCAGTGCAGTCACCTGCCTCCCTCTGGGGAACTCTCTGTTGCACTTCCTTGTTTCACCTGGCTTGACATGTAGGTCCTGATCCTCAAACTGATCTGCACTGGTCAAGCTCTGCATCTGCTTATAACAACCCAGTGACACAAGTGGGGTTCACTGGGAATGAAAGGATAAGTAAATGCTTTGGACCTTCATTACATTATACCACATTAGGCTTCATCTATGATCAGTCCTATAGGTCTTCAGATTTTTAAGAGGGAAACATTCAGCCCTGCATTCTGATGTCAAGTGATTGACATCAAGGTGGTTTTCTTTCTTGTTATGTTTCCATGTTCACTCACACTGTTGCACACTTCGTCCCTCTCCAGGGGAAACAGCCCCTTATTCTGCTAATAGTCAAAGATCCTGCCAAAATCAAGACTCCCAGCCAGAAACACCTTCTGTCTTACTCTCCAGCTCAGTAAGGACTCTGATTCTTGGGAACGAATCCAGGTTTCTCTATTGTACAACAATACTCAAGTAAAAGCAGATCTAAAGAAGGCTTTCCTTTACCCTTCCAGAGGCTTATACAAACATCCTGGATCATCCCTGCAGTGAAAAAGCCACAGCACTTCGAGAAGTAGTTGGAAACAAAGGAAAATATTTCCATGCGTCAGGGGAGATTTCTGCAGGCAAAAGATAACTGCTGCTTTATTGACAAACCCTATCTCAGCAAAAATGATAGTAATCTGGCCCTGACAGCATGAAGAATGTGTATACTTTGTCCCCTGCATTCCTTACAGCACTAGAAATAGAGAAGCTAATTATAACTTCTAGCTGCATCATCCAAGGTTTCCACAGAGAATTCTTATACAGCAGTTAGGCTGTATGCGGTTAACAACAGGCAGCAGGACAGATCACAGGCCAACAGACCCAAGGTCTTAGACGTCAACATTGCCCTAATGCTGCCCAGTGTTAGATGGCTTTTACCGCAAGTTTGTCTTTCATGAAACCTCCCCCTCTGCACAACTGTTTCCAAAACATACCTTCTGAGGTCCTCTCTCATGAGGTCCCAGCGTCCTAAACCGGTTGGGTAAATTGGCCAAACAGCTGGCCCTCCTTCCCAAAACGTCCAGGCAGGATACATGATATCATTGTATTCAGGTGTCTTAAGAAAAAGGAGAGTCATGTAAGAATAAGAGTAACATCTACTTCAGTTTACTGACTGAGCCCACCAGTAACTAACATCCCTTGTGGGAGTTCTGTCAGCTTTCTCCATTACTGTTCCATAAGCAGCCATGAGAGCCTTGCGGTCACCACAGTGTTGCTGGGGTTTGTATGAAGACAACCCAATGCTGAAATGTTTCACTGATTTCAAAAAGGCAACGTCTTGCTGCACAACAACGTGGGACTTTCACGTTAGAAAATAACAAAAGAGATCCACGATATAGCCAATTAGTAAATAGCGGAAGACCTGAGCTCCACTCACCTTTCTAAAGACTTGTACCTATGTGTAGCTACAAATGTTGTCTACAGATCATAAGTTAAAAGGTGTTATCTCCTCAGAGATAGAGGCACTTACAGACACTCAGACATTTAGGTTTCCAACACTTCAATTCATTCCAGCCTTCCTAGAGATCACTTAACAACTCACTGTAACAAATATCCAGGTCATGTAAGAATTTCAGTTCCTCAATCCTGTTTGGATGCTTCAATTCCCATATTATCAGAGGGAAGACCAGCACTTGAGTAAGACTAAACCCTTTCATGAAACCAGACTACAGGACACTTCCTTGCACTAGCAGTAAACTTCCTATACAATTTATCCATCTATCTGTCACCTGGAGATACTGGAGAGAGTCCAAGCCCATCAAGGTAGTTAGGAGGTTGGTGCACATGACTTATAAACAGGGACTGAGGAATGGGTTTGTTCACGTGCAGAAAGAGGAGGCTTGGGGGAATTTAAATGCTGTCTCCTGCTACCTAATGAGAGAGTTCAGAGATGTTCCAAAGTGCAGAGACAGAATGAGAGGCAACAGGCTTTGATTACAAGAAGGGAAAGTCCAGTTAGATATTGGCAAACATGTTTTCATTCTGAGGGAGGTCAAACACTGGCAGTGGAGACCCTGTCCTTGGGGATGCTCAGAACTGGGCAGAACACAGCCTGGAGCACCCTGATCTAGTTGGTCCTGCTCTGAGATGCCAGACTGTGTGACCTCCTGAGGTCCCTTCCAACTTAAATGAGTGTGTGCTTCTATGATCTGCTCCTTCTCAGTCTTGCTATAAACGGTCATTGATAACAAACCATGACGGCTCCACCACCACCCCAGGGTGGGCATTCTGAGATGCAGAACAGGACAACCCTGCAATCCCTTACAGCCTTAGAATGCATCCCAGAGCCTTCCTCCTTCCAGCAGTAACTAACACTGACTGGTTAAATGTGAGCTGTGCCTGCGTCACTGGGTTTCAGTTAAGGATAGGGCTGAGGTTACAGCTCAGATGTCGGACCATGGTGACCAGAAAACTTGCGGGGTCCTGCAAGGTACCCAGGGACAGGACAATAAATACGGCTGCAAAGATTAAACTCCTGAAACCTGCTCGGCGTCAATTTGGGTTCTACTGGCTAGAGTTAATGACGTGCAATGCTCAAGGGGCAAGACAGCTAGCTTTAATACTACATGAACATGGCTCTTGCATGACAATGCTTGCGATGCTGTACTGAAATTCTAGAGAGAGTTTTAGGATGGCTGAGGACTAGGCAATAGTTACAGATCGTTATTAGGGTTCAGACTGCATGAGCTGAGGACCTGGGTAAGATGCTACAAGTTAGCCAAAACAGAATGGGGCCTGAACTAGCAAGAGCAAATTGTTTATTGCTTCTTTTTGCATCTTACTGTCTGCTGAGCTTCAGCCAAGGACAGGATCACAATCAGGGTTAGGTAGCGAGGGTGCAGGATTTGGGCACGTTGGGCATACACTAAGGCAAAGCAAGATCAGCTGAAGCTTGAGGTGTAACGGTATTTTGTTGGAAAGGATAAGACACTATGCTACAGTCACGTTTAACAATGGGAGAGGCATGAAAGCATATGAGAGGGCTCTCCAGGCTGGGAACAGAGATGCAAAGAACGAATGTCTCTGTGTGTGCACGTTTGGAGATGAAGAAGGGAATCGAGGGGAAAAGGGTTCACAGGAGACAGCGATATTACAGAAAAGAAGGTAAGAAACACTTATCTGTGGTAGCAAAAAGAGGACTAAAACATTCATATTAAATGATATTATCTGTATTACAGCTGACTGATAGTCAAAAACCCTTAACAACGCTAATAAACTACAGCTACGATTTTAACAGAGGCATTGTAGCAAATGACAGCGACGCTGGCACATATCCCATCCAGCTGTGCATCATTCCACTGTGGCAGAGGTACATTTTTGACCTGGAAGAGGAGCTAATGAGGGGAAAAACTGTTCTACTGAATAAATCTGCAAGTCTGTCTGCCAGAAAACTGGAAGCGAAAGGAAATATGAAGAGCAAAAAAGAGCAAGCAATTCTGACACATGGAAAACCTGTGAGGAACCATCCTCAAAAAGATGTTCCCAAGAGAAAGGAGGACAAGCACATCTCAGAAATGCTCAGCTTTTAAAGGTGTGTGCACCTTACTGAAGGAGAAGACTGGGATAATGGGTTTCATCCACTTGGGGACCTGAGGATAGTCTCGCACATTGATCACCATTTCCATGTCAGGGAGGCGGTTGATGATCCCCAGAATGAAGTGCTCAACTCCACTGCATCTGTGGAGAAACGACATATGGCAAAGAGCTATAAGGAGAAAGCACAATCCTGCAGTCTCGCCCTGTGCAAGAGCGGAAAAGATGGTGAACCTCAGCCATACCACGATGCAGGCTGGGAACTGCCTATAGCAGCCTCTAAACCCCAGTGCAGTACAGACACCAACGAAGCAATCCATCCTGCTAAATCTGACCTCGTCTGCAGCTCTGGATCCCACAACCAACCAACCAATCCTTTGTACACTGAAGTGCAACAATGACACTTAACACTTGCTACACTTAAGCCTCATACATAATTTTCTAGGCTTCTGCTCTGATAAGGAATTCAGACCTTTGAAATATCATTGTGCTCAATGACTTTCAACTTGGCAGAGCTAGAAGTACTCCTGTGTCCCAGTTAGGAAGATGAGATCTTCTGCACAGCTCTTACCTTGCAGGGAACAAGCAGTCCTGCTCACGGAACAATTTGTTCTTAATGATTTGGTAGTGTGTCCCCAGCTTCCGGCTCACCACATCTGATATCATCTCCTTGGAAATGCCACCTCGAAAAGGAGCCAGGTCCTGCTTCCAGACACTGAAACAAATCAGCCATTACTGTGCACAATAGGGGGGATGCTGTGCATTAAATTGCTGCAGTATACAAAACAGACTTCTAGCTAAAACAAGCTCCATGTAGCTTCCAGGAGCTCTGCTACATGTGGCATCATGGAGAATTTAAGTCACTTGGAAGAGCTGTTACGCAGAGACTCAAAGGTCCAAGCTTCACTCTTTGACTATCTGTGTACTGTTTGCCCAAACAGAAAGCCCAGCACAGGACCCTGAGGCTAAATCGACATGGACAACTCCAGTTACTCTCCCAGAAAGCACCTTACATACCCTGGTAGGTTATGGGTAAAAGCCTTCAGCTCACTTAACCTTTTGAGCTGCAAAGCTCATGCTCTGGCCTTCCATGAATGATGGGCCACACCAGGACCAAACTCCTCACACAATGTCACACTATTTAGACATGAAAAAGAAGGTAGGAGTCCAGTTCCAAGGAGCAGCATCACCAAATAATGCTGGGTGCAGTGAAAGCCAGCCCTGGAGGAGAGGCCTATGCAGCATGTGTTCTGTGACATCTGCACATCACCAGTGAGCTCCAGGATTGCAGTATGAAAACATAAACCTAACGTATGTAAGAAAATGCAGGAGGATGCCATTTATATAAGTTTAATCTAAAGGTCCTCAGACTGAACTGCTTGGAGCGGTTACTGAACACTGTCAGATTGTAACAGCCATGGAGATGTACTCCCCACTTTTTGGTAGACACTGTCTCAATGCCTTGGTTTAGTACAACACTGTAGGGGTGATCCCGCTGTGAGGGTGGTCAAACACTGTCACAGGTTGCCCAGAGAGGCAGTGGAGTCTCTGTCCTTTGAGATATTGAAAACCTGACTGGACACAGTACTGACAACCCTGCTTGAGCAGAGGCGTTGGACTTAATCTCAAGTGGTCCCCTCCAACCTCCAGAATTCTGCTATTTCATCATCAGGTAGAAAACAGTCAAACTACATAAAGAATTGCCATTGTGCAGACAGGCTGACCACAAGATAAGCAGTCTGTCAGGGACGCAAATGCAATGAGCTTGAGAACAGGAAGAAAGCTGCAGTTTTATGGCACATTCATGTCATTGTAACATAAGTGACAACTGAAAGGTAGCAACAAACAAGTTAGGACCTTCATTCATTGGCCACTGAGTCACAGAAGACTAGACACAAGTAAAATCTGTTATATGGGGAAAAGTACTGGCTTTCAGAATTCTGCTGCATATTTACATACTTCCAAATCAGCTATCAAAATGAACTGAGTTTCTCACAGCATACGTGCTGTATTATCTTCCTGGATTCTTATGTAACGCCTGTCGCTATAGCAGTGCTCCTTAACAACCCTTAAATCAACCACTGCTTTAGTGAAAACTAGGTTTCAAGACCCACAGCAACCATAACTTCATGTTACTATTGCCTATCATGTTCTGAAGCAGGTTTGGAGGTTGTAACCACTTGGGAAGGTGTTCTTCCCCAAGGTGGGCAGAAGATGGTGGAGTGTATGTTTAAAGATTAGGAGATGTCTTCAGGCTTCATCTGAATTGGAACTGAGGAAAAAGACTGGAAGGCTAAAATGGAAGAGACTTTTCTTTATCCATATTTCAAGAGCAATGAAGATCAAAAACTCCACACAGAGTGTACAAAGAGTTGCCCAACACAACTCAACTGATATTAAAAGCCAAGATAGCACTCTTCTCACCCCCAAAATGAGTGAGCACATCTGTTATTTTTTTAAATAGGAGGCTTAAAGTTGGGCATCTGTGTTTCTCCTTTTGGAATCCAAATCCTAAGGAAAAAATAATATTTTGAGTCTTCCCTGTACTTCCTCTTCCCCTTTAAATAAAAACATTGCTTAAAGAGATCAGAAAAACCCAGTCCTACAGTCCCTATCCACATAACAGTGATGACCTACGCACCTGTAATATTCTCCATGCTGAAGTCATGCTCTACCAGTGGGAAGAGGAGGGAAGTTTGGTTTGGCTATGTCTACACTTGTACCGCCTACAATGGTCTTGCACCCACATATAAGTCTCTAGCTCACTGCACTGTATCACTGGGGGAAGATTAAGCAGAGTGCTGGCATTTTGCATAATGCTCCATAGTTATAAAAAACCAAACAGGACTTGTGTCTTCCTGAACGAGCTCCTTTTGGATCACACTTTGGTCATGGGAAAATCAGGTAGTTAAACATCCACTGCCACTCCAGTTCTCACAAGCAGTGAGCTAAACTCCCTAGAAAGAATACTCCTCCAGTTCTCCCCTCTTCCATGGGAAGCGCTGTCCAAGCACAGGGAGTGAGCAAAGGACAACACGCTATCACACCAAATGGATCTGCGTTCTGTAACAACCTTTCTTAATCTAGCTCTTTTAAAATATTTTGCACATACTCGATTTCTTCTACATTTAAAAGTCCATGAGAAAGACTTGTTAGCAACATTGCACTGAGAGAGAAGGCAGAAGTGGATTGTTAACACAGAAATATCACCAGCTGAGTACAAGTTTATTGTGTGATCACATTTGAGATGCTGACATAGTGTTTGTTGTTCAGTCACAGAGGACAACAAGGAGAGTGGTCAGTTTGCAGGTGGACACACCTCCTATTGGAACTATGGAGGCCAACCTGTTTCACAGTGCCATGAATAACCTCCCTCTTGCAAGCACCATGACCTATGACAGCTGCAGATGTGACACTTTAGAGACCAAATATTCTGTAGCTAATTCCCGTCCATCAGTGCTGGCAAAAGTATTCCCTCTCACGGCAGGACGCCTGTGCAGTCAAAAGGAACGCAGTCTCTCACCTTTGGTGGCAGCTGCAATTCTCCTTTACACACGGCTCATAGACATCCACAGCTTTCTTGATTTGGTCAATTATTGCTTTCCATTTGACATCTAAAATACACAGGAAGGAAAAGTTAAAGGAATCAATGCATCAAACTACCAGAGCAACTAGTGGGAGCTGAACAGGATTTCAACAGCAACAGGAATGCACCACGGTCCCACAACACACTCCAGTACTGCTCCAGTCCGTGCAGCTCAACTAGAGCGAGCCTAAAGCAAGGCAAGAAGAGCCGCAGGGGCAAAAAGAGGGGCCCAGCTGCGCCCAGGGCGGGACCACCCAGCTGCGGAGGGCTGGGGACGGGGCAGCGGGTCGGGCACCCCGGGAACGGCCCCGGGGCTGAAGGGGAAGCCGGGAGGAGCATCCGGTTCTCCTCGAGAGGCTCTCAAGGGGCTCTCAAGCCCCTCCCGGCTTCTCTTTCAGCCGGGGGGCCGTCACGGGGTGCGGGGGGAGCTGCCCGGCCGGGCGGAGGAGGAGGAGGAGGCAGCGAGACTCCCCCGGCGCCCTCACAGGAGGGGCGGGCTCCTGCCCGCGCCACCGACCCTCCCCACCGGCCGCGAAGCCGTGTCCCGCTCC
>WEKW01031077.1:27713-45876 GCA_013389905.1 Sula dactylatra
GCCCCGCTCGGGGGCTGCCCGTGAGGGGACACTCGCGGGGCCGCGTCCTCGCCGCAGGCGGCTTTTGTAGCTTAGGGAAATAAAGGCAGTGGCGTGGAGGGGGCCTACACTAGATGGGGCCTGCGCTGCAAAAATACCCACCGCCCAGAGCAGATCTGAGTGTGCATCTGCGGTAGTCCCTCCAAATGATCTCCTCACTCTGCTCGCGTGCTGCTCAGGAGTCCCAAGAGCCTTACACAGGTCTTGGGTACCTGCTGGCCCCTTGATCGCTTTTGGGTTTTGGCAGGGGGAACTTCCCCACACACCTGAATTTATCAAGCAGTTTGTCCAACCTCTAAGGGGCTCCTTCTCTGGGCCCGACCTCTTGCTGTTGCCAAGGCCTGATTCAATTTAATCATTGAGGATTAAGACATAAATCTCATCGTTACGGTATAAAGGTTTAGACAGATTTGTATAAACTTCCCTGCAGCTTCAAGGGTGTAGACTGCAAGAAAGAAGAGAAACATCAGGACTGAGAATTGGTGGTTGAGTGCCATCAACGTAACACACAGGACATTCTTTTTGCAAAATGGTTTCTAAATATACAGTCTTCAAAACTACCCTCCACTTAGTGTTTGAATCAGCCTTTAGGAGACAGGCTTGTTAACCTGGTGCTGGATGTAATAACCACGCTGATAAGCAGCCAAATTAATGGAGGTAAGAAAGCATGGGGCTAAGCAGACACTGTCCTAACATGAATCCAGACCAGTCGATTGATGTTTGTTCCCTAGGTTGAGCATGGGAAGGCCTGACCCCTCTTCATGGGGTCTGCGTCCTCATGTGTGGACACTAAACCTTCATCTTTCCTAGCCCAGATCCAGCTTGGTGGTTTTGGATTCCAGGAGGAGGTGCTGTGGCTGCTCATTAATAAGAAGGAGCCACATTTACATTAAGTGTGTACCTACAGCACGAAGGCTGAGTCATTAGCCCCAAAAGCCACCAACTCAACTTGTCATAAAAGCCTCTTTTGTGTGAAACTGAATTGGTCCTGTAGGTATCCACAGGTTTGGATACCAGAAAACGGACCAATGAGGAAAGGCATGTGCTGAGAAGGAGCGTGAATGTTTCCTGAGGAGTGATAAATTCTAGAGACTGGTAGTCCTGCTGAATCTGCAAGAGCTGATAAACTTCAGGCATCAAGTGTCTGCTCAACCTGTGCAAGGCCACAAGTGAATGCCGGTATCAACCGTGGGTTCTATGACTGTAGGGCAGGGGCTGCTATTTGCAGACAAAGACTGCAGGATTATGTGTACATCCATTGAAATAAATGACTTTGAGGGACTTTCTGAACATCTGCTTGAAGCTGCTAGTGTGTCAGCACAACCGTCTACTGAGCATATAGCTGGGATTGTCCTCCAACTGGGTAACTGGGTGATTGTATGAGTGAACTAGGAGGGAACAGGTGAATGTTGTGTGTATTATCCGCTATTAGTAGTAACAGCTTCCTAGAGTGAAAACCTTGAGTGCTTCTGCCTGTCTCATCCTGAACTCCTGTTGCACAGCCAAAGAATTTTTAAGCAAATCAGGGGAATTAATCCCTTCTTTCCATCTTCTCCTAGAGTCCCTCTGTCTTCCTTTTGATTTCTGCATAGAGTCTGCTTTCTTTATTTTCGTCTACAGTCTCTCTCACAGCTGCAGTAGTCATAGATCCAAAACTAGAGGCTGATCTGAAGAGTCCCCCAAAAGTGTGAACCTTAAGTAAGGTAAAAGCAAAAATTGCTGATACTCATATATCTATATTTGTCCCCACTGGCCTCACTCATTCTTAGCCATCTCTACATGGCTAATCCATGCATTATTTCTAGCACAGTTTTCTATCTTCCCTCTCAGGTTCCAGACCAGATTTTCCTGCTTCTTTTGTGGCTGACAGAACAGAGACATCAGCATGCTGTTCCAACACTGTTTCTGGTTGTTTCTCACAGCTCCCCAGTAGTCTCCTACACAGCCAGTATAGCTGTAGTAGTTCGGTCTGTAGCAAAGGTTATTTCGGGTGCTTTCTCTGAGGCAAAGAGTAGGAGTGGTAGTCAGCATAAATGTTTAATAGGCCCTGAGAGCTAAGACTTTAAGATGAAGCTCTTTTTGAAGCTACATTTACAGCCTCTGCTCTCCCAGGCTTTGTATAATGAAAGCTCCCCAGGCCACTGTGGTGTGGTTTTGGCATGCACTGTAGTTCCCCCCGAGCACCTTGGATGGTTGTAAGCTTCAGAACCCCTTGACTCTCACTTCAAACACAGCCTTTGCCTCACCTTCTCTACCTTCTTAATTTCCTGCAAATCCAGAGCTCTGTGCAGGAGCATCTGGCTCTGATCTTTGATACCCTCCCTCAAACACAATACCTCCCTCATTTTTTTTCTCTGCCAAATCAAGCACAAACACCCACAAATTTACTTTCATCATGTTCCATGTGCCTGGAGTGGAAAATCACTTGGCTGTGAGTCTGGTGTCCTTGCTTTACATATTCAACATAGGTTAGAAGGGTGCTTGGGAAAGAGTTTGGTTCTCTAAGCTGGTTATAAGACTGTGCTAAAGGAAATGTGCCTTCTAGATCTTGTGTTTTTCTCAGAGCTGTGGTCTGCCTTTTGTAATTGCTACTGTCTGCTTGTGCAGGGGTGAAGCCTGCACAAGGCTCCACCACCAAGGGTGCTGCCTCGTGGGGGCTTTTCTCCCTTAATTCATCTTTTTGTGCTAAATGGAAGTCCTAGGTTTTCTGAACTCCTCATTGAATGTCATTTTTTCTTACAAAGAATGGACATCCTACCTGCACCGAAGTTCTCCAGAAGTATGGACAACTAGAGAGGGTTTATTTGCAGATAGAAAAAGTGGTGCTAGTAAAAGGGGGAATATCCTGACATTATAAATGAAGCTTCTGATAGTTATGAGGTAGTTGATGTGTGGCTTTTCTTATAGCTTTCACGTTTGATCTTCAGTGGGGCTAGGCTGCTGCAAAAGGCTTAGACAGTCCCAAAGCTCAGTGGAGAGAGGAAGGAAGCTCTACAGGCTGCTGAAGTTCAAAACCAGTGACTGACTTTACCAGGGCTTCTGGGGCTGAACCCAGCCTTTCCCATAAGAAGCCACATGGCTTCTAGAGAGTCAAGATTGTTTCCTGTTGGTGAGCTCCTCATGGAGCTTCTTTTCCCTTTGGCTCTGAGCTGTGTCCCGTAACACTCATCCCTGTGGAGGTGTTGGACTGTGGCTGGCAGGATTCAAGAAAGCTGGCCACATCTTCAGTACCTGGCTTGGGGATGTTTGGTATTGAATATTCAATTATTTTATGCAAAAGAAGCTAATTATGAAACTGTTACAGCAACTGGAGCACTGCATGAGAAGTGTAGTACCAGAATATGACACCCAGTAAGGGCTGGGGTCATGAACTAAGGTTCAGACTAAGACCCTGCAGGGCCTGCAGAACAGCTGAGTTGGACTGGGCAAAACAAGTGCAGGAGGTCCCAGAGTTCGGTCTTGATGAAACCCCATCTGAGTCTGCCAATGAAGGAAGTCAGTAATCCAGCCCTCAGCCCAGCCTGAGGGTTTATGAAGGCAATGGAAACAATGGAGGATTCAAGAAAAAGTGGGCAAGGCGTCTGTAGCTCAAGCCTGAGGTCAAAGTTTAAGTACTTGTGCATGCTTTGAGAACAACACAAAGCAACTACATCTGGTGCCTGAGAGAAGATGTAAGAACTGCAGTGGTTTCATCCCTTGAGGAATTTGTATGTGTCAGGGGATGCCTGTGCTCACGGCAGTGATGACAGTATTATGAAGAATTTTTCATAACGGCAACAGAGCGTAGCAGTCCCAAAAGGGAAGGAGGACACCTGTTTAGTGTGAACTGTATGTGTAAGTGCACATACAAACGTGGGGCCAGGACTATATTTAAGTCTTTTTATTCATACCCCTAAAAAAGGGAACAGGCGAATCCACCTTTCTTGGAGGAGTTCAGAAAATGTAGGATTCTTGTTTTGTACAGAAGAATGAACTGAGAGATTAAAAGTCATCAACACTCCTGCACAAACAACAAACTGGAGAAGGCACAGATTTGTAATGGTGGAGCATGTGGGGATCTGGTAGATTCGGAAGGTATCAGGCCCTTTGCCTCATCAAGGGGATGTGTTTAATATTTGTACTCATTTGCCTTTGCAGTTGCATCACAGGGCATCAACAGGAGCTAAAATTGAGTATATTCCTATAGAAAAGGCTTTGGCATTAGGCCATGGCCGTAAAGACTTTTTAAAATCTGTTTGAGAGGCCATGTTAACTAGAACTGATCATAAATCACTTTTTGCCACTGCCAGTGGGGATCTGGCAAACACCTTCCTGCAAACAGAACGTCTCTTTCTTTAGCTACAGTTGTATAACTTGCAAATTGAATGAGAACCTGAGAAAGATTTAGTAGTTGCAGGCGTACTCTCTAGTGCCTTTGACAAAAATGCTGTGGAACAAAGTCCCAGGCTAGATTATGTATATGTCAATTGGGGAAAACAAAACAGAAAAACCCAGCCCTGTCGGTTCTCAAATGAAATACAGACTTTTATTGCTAGTGGTTTGCTGAGGACGAGACACTGCAGGATGTAATTAAGGTTCTACTAGAAAATGATTTGCACAGCTTATTCTGTCCCTGTTTCAGTTTAAAACGATTTAGATACCACTTCTCTGAGGCATGAAGAAAACTGATCCTTGAAGTGTCGCAGGAAAAGAAAGATACAGAAAGCCATTTAGAGCCCGAAGGCAGCACGAGACATCTCTGCCTCCCTCAATAGTCAGAAATACAAGTGATGTTAAATGGAGGAGCGCATGCTGGTGGAAAACACTCACCCTCTAGAAGGAAGTTAACAAAGTAGGCTTGCATCAGCTTGATGTGGGAGTCCTGAGCAGCCATTTTCATATCGCCGGATAGCCTTTACTGAAAGGCACTACAGCATTGTAAGGGAGCAGGTCGCTTGTAACTGCTAACCATGAATTTCATATACATAAAAATAATGTCTGTCAATGGACTACAGATCAGTACAAGCTTACGTGTATCGCAGCTAATCCCCAATGCCTAAACCTACCACATTGGTGGAAAGTGATGTTGAAAGACTGCCAGAAAGGGCGCAGTGTCAGTCTGTTGCACTTCTGGCACTACTCAGTTGCAGTGGAGTGTCACATCTGTGCTAGCAGAAACTGATATCATAGTATGGGTGGGTTGGTTGAGATAAGTAAACAGAAAAAGTGGAACAAAAATGTGGTATGATTTTGTAGTCTGGGATTGGCAGGGTTTCACAAGTGATATAGATGCATAGTAACAGCAAGAAACAATTACAGATGGGGTGTGCTCTGTGGAGACTTTGTGATCATGTGAAGCGGTTGTTGTAGGCAGTGCGTGCTGTGGAGAAATAGATTCCCATTTCCCAGATTCCAGAGGGCAGTGGGAGAATGTAAATTGCTGCCTTTCATGGTGGTGGTGTCAGGTTTGAGTGGCTGTAGTCCAGAAAGGCAAGCAGCTAGAAGTAGCGGGCTTTTTGCTAACTAACCACGGTACGGGTTTTCCAGAGGAGACAGGTGACAACACGGGACATCTGGGACAGCAGGACGTTTATTAAGGGGAGACGACAGCTTGTATGTACTTGCCATTGTCCATTAGTTGGGTGTAGTTGAACTTGGCTCCCCAGGGAAGCTCTGGAGACCTGTCCCATTCAGAAGCTCTCAGAGGAGGTGCCATTGTGCAGAAGCTCACACTGAACAGCACCGATCAGCTAGAGCTCAGACAGGGATCAATGCAAAGCTCTTTGGGGTTCCCAGTTAGGAGTAATTCCTGAACAACATGGAATATGGGAGCTCTTCCGCACTAATTCAACTGGCAACAAATGGCGTGTTCATGTACAAAGTGCTGAGCGTTGAGAAGGCTCTAGTTCCTCCTAAAGTCCCAGCACTTGTCACTACCAGTGTCATTGCTTCAGCTACTTTGCTTCCCGAAGACCATCATCGCTGGAGAATTCCTAGCTCTTTGTGACTCCATAGACATTAATTCATTCAAGTTGTTAAATCATTGGAGCATTGAACTGTAATTGTGAGCAGCTTTGTTCCAACTACTTTTTTTGCAGAGCTGCACAAAAATTGTGCTTTTCTGTATCTTAACATTGCTTCAATGTAATAGAATTTCCTTCTGCTAGTAAACTGAAGCATTAGGTTTCTAATTTAGGGACAGGATAAAATGAATTGTGCTGTGATTTCTAATCATGGGAGAACTCTTCTAATGTGCACATGTTGAGTGTTTGTCTTATAAAAATAGTTTCTTAACAATGCCCATCGCAGCTAATTTGTAACTACATAGTGTAAACACTGATTTCTAAAGTTTTTAATAGATCCCCAAGCTACTTAATTATCACTTACTGACCCTTGTTTTTTAATGGTGATTAGTTTAGTTTCCTCAAACTTTATAAGAGCTGGGTCTCAAGTGGCAGTAAGATGGACAACTTCGTATTCCATATCTAGCAGGATAGGAAGGTCTCCAAAGCATTACTAGTTCATGTCTTCCCAGGAGTAGGATATTCCCTTCCCGGTGATAGCCCTCTTAGCTGGGCATCTAGAATGTTCTTTCTGGTTCAGCTAAAGATTGTATTAAAATCAGGGAGAAGCAAATTCAAATCAAACTTCTCTGGGGTTTAAAAAAAAATCCTTCCTCTCGCTAAGCCTCTTGCTTGTGGGAGGCTTCTTTCAGGTCTGGCATACCTTTTGGTCTATGAACCAGCTGAATTCCTCAGTACCTGTGTCGATGTGAGTTGAGGGGAGAGAGCAACCTGCTTTCTGAGAACTATTTGCCATGAGGAAAGTCTTTAGGCTAACTTAATCCCTATTAAAGTTCCATTGACGAGAACAGTTATCAGCGCTGAACTTCTCTTCTAGGCATCAAGTCTTCCACTACACTATTTAAATGACTAGCACATTGGCTGTAACATCTGAGCATCACATCTTACTCTGATGTTCTTATGGAGCAGATGGTTAGAGAGCAGTTCAGGGTCTTGCCCACCTTGAATGATCTATCACCAACAGGAAAGGGGATGTTTGCAGAAAAAGTTGATCAGTCTCTATCCACATTTGGAAAAATAAAAGGTGAGACACGTGGAGGGAGATTGGGAAAGAATAAGGAAATTCTAGAAGGGTCATCAGAGACACAAGAGGTTTCAAAAGCTTTCAAGGCCATTGCAGACCATAAGGTACATCCTTATTGTCCTTGTTTTGCTGTAGACTAATCACCAATCTGTAGCAGGCACTAAGCTAGCAAGTCGAACACATGACCTCAGAGTACCCCCTGCACTGCCTGTGCTACAGAAATAATAGTTGTACTTTACCTGTCAGGAAAACCCTACAGTTTATAAAGGGTGAATAATTACCAGCTATTGAAGATCTGAGGAGCAACAGATGCATGCATCCAGAAGAGAAGTGAAACAGTTGGCACAGAGTTCAACAGATGGCTTGTACTCCTCTACAGCAACCTGGGACATCTTCTTGTAACAGGACTGGAAAGAATATCCTTGGGCTAGGAATCTAGGCCCTGGGACCATGTGCTGCAAGCAGCTATGTTGTGTAGAGTACCCACAAGGCTAAAAGCACTTGGCTTATTCAGCCCTCGAAGCAAGATAAATCCTGTCCTGACAGCATTGTTGGTTACTGAAATATATTGAGGAGTAGGAAGTGTAGGGGAAAGTGCTAATTAAAGTAAGGGGCATAAAAGAGAAAAGGTAGAGACTGATTTTGACTCTGTTTAGGTAGAAAATTTGAGAAAGGCTTTTATTGATCAGAGAGGAGAGCTTCTGGAGGAGACTTCCAAAAGCAGTAGTTGTTGGTTTTCTTGTGACCTTGTATCATCAGAGGGCTCGATCTATCTTAAAGGAGATACTGAAATGGCCTGTCAGTGATGATAGGCCATGGCTCAGACACGCCCAGCAGTCTGAAACAAGCAGTGAAACTTTTCTTCTTGTCAAATACAGTACCACTGAAAACTCAGAAAATAGCACTATAAGACGCACTGGGATGCCTTCTAGTCCATCCCTCTATCCAGTAGTGTGGCTAGCTGTTTCTGTCATTCTTGACCAGCATTTGCCCTTTTCTTAAAGACATGCAGTGATGGAGCCTGCTCAGACTTGCAGGAATTTTTGGCTCATTTTGGGCTTCCTTCCATGGTAAGTCCAAATCCCATCTTCCAATGCTGGCATTGTAGCTCCCGTGTAGCTAGTCCTACCCCTGTCTACTAAATTTGAATAGCTGCTTTTTCCTAAGTAACTGTAGAATTTTGCATGTCTTTTTTGAATAACATCCTTTTTTTTCCAGACTGTCTCAGATAATCAAAGCTGTTTTGAATACTGTTTTCCAGCATATTTGCAGCCCCTCCCAGCAAGGTGCCATCTAAAAGTTTAATAAGCTCAGCCTCTGTTCCTTCATTCTTGTCATTAATGAAAATACTGAATAATACAAGTTCTAGGAGAGTTCTCTACAAAAATCTAGCTTGATGCATCTCTACAGTTTGATGAAGAAGTAGCAGTAACTTCACTGGGTAGGAAATTTCCCTCTCTCCTCTTGTTCTGACGATCAAGAACAAATTGCTTTCACAGGTTGTGAAAAGTTCCAAGTTTAAACTCTTTTACGAAGAAAAGTCTCCAAAGGCTGGGCAAGTGTAGAATATGCCTAAGAGCAGAATTTTCTCATGGATTGTAGAAGATCCATGCTCTAGCTGTAAAATCCATAAACATTTAAAGGGAGACAATCTGCTCAAGGAAATTCTTTAAGTATTTATGGCACCCTGCCAGACAGCTACCAGGCCAAGACACCTTCTGGCCTTAAAGCTGGAGTGTTACAGAAATAGTCTCAGCAGATTATTGAAAAAACTTGTAGATTTAAGTCTTTTGAAACAGGTATGACCTCTACAGAAAGCCTGGCAATTCCTTAAAGGTTTTATTTCTTTGAAAAAACCTTTCATAATTTGCTACTTTTGATTTTTGAGTCATACAGTGATCTCATACTGATGGTACATTGATCTGCATGTAGGTGAGTACTTAGACATACTTCTAAGGGTGCTAGATATTCAAATGACCGAGAGGAGTGCTTGAATTTTCCAAGGTAATGATGCCTCATACCTTCAAGACTTTAGACAACCTCTAACTTTTTGGTATCTGGAAGAGCACTCTGAAGGCAGATTATTCCAAATGGTTGTGCTGCCCTTCAAAGGGATCTGAACAGGCTGGTGAAATGGGCCAACAGGTGTCTCATGAAGTTCAACAAAGGGAGATGCCAAGATCTGTCCCTGGGCAGGAATAACCCCATGCCACCAGTACAGGCAGAGAAGGACCTGTGCGTCCTGGTGGACACCAAGTTGAACATGAGCCAGCAGTGTGCCCTTGTGGCAAAGGTGGCCAACAGCTCCTGGGCTGCATTAGGAAGAGCATCACCAGCAGGTCAAGGGAGGGGATCCGTCCCCTCTGCTCAGTACTGGTGAGTCAAATCTGGAGTGGTGTCCAGTCCTGGGCTCCCCAGTACAAGACAGACATGGGCTACTGGAACAAGTCCAGCAAAGGGCCAGGAAGATGATTAAGGTCTTGGAGCTTCTAATATGGGGAAAGGCTGAGGGAGCCGGGACTCTCCAGCCTGGAGAAGGGAAGGCTCAGGGGGATCTTATCAATGTGTATAAATGCCTGATGGGGGGCAGTAAAGAAGACAGAGCCAGGCTCTTCTCCATGGTATATAGTGAAAGGACAAGAGGCAGCAGGCACAAGTTGAAATACAAGAAGTTCTGTCTGAACATAAGAAACACTTTTTTACCCCTTTTTACTGTGATGAGGGGTTAAACACTGAAACAGGTGTCCAGAGACGTTGCAGAGTCTCCATCCATGAAGATACTAAAAATCTTACTGGATACAGCCCTAAGCAACCTGCTCGAATTGACCCTGCTTTGACCAGGGTTGGACTAGGCAATTTTCAGAGGTCCCTTCCTACCTCAATGATTCTGTGATTCTTGGGGACAGGGGACATTCTTACACATTCCTCCGAAGCATCCATGTGTGGCACCATCAGAAACAGGGCACTGACTTGAGTCCCAGTTTGTACAGAAGTCTGAAGGAGAAATTTGCATTTTGATGTAAGGGAATGAGAGAAAGGTGTCTGTTCCCTTGTGTCTCTCACACTTGGCAGAGGCACCTCTACGTGTGTCAACTGATGCCAAATTAGCATTTTACACATAACTAGCTCTGGAAAGGCAAAAGGAGGTGGTGAAGAAAGCCCTGTAAGTGCAGACCTTTCTATATGTACAGGACTGGATACATAATTAAGAATGCTCTCACTCAGTTATACACTTTATCCATTATTATTATTATTGCTAATGTTTTCCTATCATTATCTGTTTTTAATTACAGGCAAAGACAGATATGTAAATCATCCCTGCTCTGACCTAATAATGAAGCAATTGCATTTTCTTTCCTGTAGTGGGAGAGGACGCATATGAAGCCAGTGCCCCAAGCCGTGGCCCTGAGCACAAGGTAAGCCATTAGTTTCAAATGGCCTGTTTGAAAAACAGGGGATGGGGACCTGGGGAGCTGCTGCTGGGAAAAGCCATGGGAAGTGCTGGGAGCATGGCCTGGCAAGGGACAAGAGACATTGCTTGCTCCAAAGGCAGACTCCAATTTCTGTACTGGGAAACTGCCTGTCCTTGTGCGTTTCCACAGCGTGTAGGGAAACGGGACTGGAAAGACAGAGGCTGGGTATCAAGAAATGCTTTGCTGATGCAACTGATTTCTTCTCCACATAGAAACAACCCAGCAGAGCCTCAAAAGCTAGACAATGAGCAAAGAGCATATTGTATTTTTCTGTGTAGGTATATTAATAATGTGTATTTTTCTCAGCTTCTCAGGTAGACCTTTTCCTGTTCTGTCTATTTCTTATTTCAACTTCTTTTTTTCCAAGCTGTAGTCTTTGTGTGCACTGCGGAGATGCTTCTGTGGATATAGTCTGTCCAATAGGCCTCCGATGTGTAATTAAATGCTGCTTTCTGAAGGCATCTATAGGATCCTGAGAAAGAAATAAATCTTTAGTTTACGAGTAGGTCAGAGAGCATTACCTATTGCTCTAATGTAGGGTTCGTCTCTTATTTTGGGGTGCAGAACCTGGAGTACTGCTTGTGCTCTGACTTCAGGTTGTTCTGTGACAGAGCTGCTTGGGTTACCCTGTAACAAAAGTAAGTAGGCAAACATTGTAAGGGACATTTTAACATGTACATAAAGTCTGATAGGTATTTCCATACTGCTTCTCTATATCATAGAGCAGTAGTGGTCCAATCTTTCTATACTAACGTCTAGTAATTCTGGACTGAATCTGAGGGCTGACCTGTTACTGGGATGTAACTGGTGCTGTGTGAGGAAGAGTCGCAGTGATATAAAGAGTGATATCGCAGGAAGATGCAGTGATATAAAGGGGCCATTATATCACTGCATCTGGATGCCATATACATATCCTGAATGACCTGTCATTAACAGCTAACCTGCGTAAACAGGCAGTTTGAACTGGAATTGCAAAGTGCTGCCATGATGCTGGTATCAGCAAGTTCTGGCTGCAGAGGTGTCAACCTCTTGAGTGCCACCTTCTGTGGAGCTGAACTGGCTTTATGTGAGGGCTTTTCCAACAGAATCCTAGATGCTGCGAAAACAACTGTCTGCGACCATGACACCCAGGCAATGTAGCACACTCTCTCTGGTACAATTAGTTGATGAGCTCTCTGAATTCCAGCCCTGCCATCCTTGTAGGACCTCTGCAGTAAAATAAAATGGCCTGCAGGTCTGGGGTGAGGCTGCTGGAGTTTATTCTATTATCACAGATCTGAGTCTCCTGGAAAAAAGAAGAATTTCTCCTTCCCAGAACAGTGTTTCTCACTAGCCCTAGTTTCAGGCAAACAATTTTTGGATGAACTGGTATCCTTCAGCAGACAATAGTACCTTAAATGCACTCCTTTTGGGGCCATGGGCTTTGTGCATTAGTCCCTCCTGCCTTGAAAGAAGAGATGTCTGTATTTACAGGTTGATCTACACAGTGTTGTCATATCCACGCGGAGTAGCATACACTGAAACTTTAAAATGTGCCAGACTCCCTGCCTTTTTTTCCTTTAAGCCGTAGGGTGTTTCTGATTTGTTTTTTCCTGTGCCCTCCTTGAAAGGGGGGAGCGTTGTGTTGCTGAAGTGGCTGCCTTGGGCAAGGTGTGGAATGTGATTTCTCTCACCAGCTTTGGGGTTAAGTGCCAGCATTGGGGTACTTTGTCTTGCTCTCCCCTCCCATCCTTCTTTCCCTCCCAAGAAGCAGGGAGAAAATACTGCCCCTGTCGTTAACCCTTAATCCATATCTATTCGGGACAGTGGGGGCTTCTGCCTCCGTCTCCAGGAGAAGTGGAAGCAGCCCCTGCTGCTGGAGCTTCTTCAGCTGCAGCCCTGCTGAGGTGCCCCGCCTGCTGCTGAAGTGTAAATCCCCAGTAGCTCTTTTAACCACCCTTCTCATACTACTTGAAAAATAACTTTCTCTTGTCATTAACACTGATCTATAGCCGCATTAATGTGTGAAATCACTGGGTGTGAAAATAGTGTACTAACCGCTACTTAATGTAATATTACCACAGTAATGTCTCTAAAAATATCTTGTCCACTTGATTGCTTTCATTGTGAACTAGAGATAATGTACCACTTACAGCTGATGATTAAAATTCATAAAGCTTTGGTTCTTAATTACAGCAACTTGCAATCAAAGTGAAATGTCAGATCCTGAATGTTGTTTATCTGTATACAAATTCACAAAAACAAGAAAATATAAGGACCGTCTACACAACAAAGCTGAGCTGCTTTGCTTTAAGGTTAAGCAAAATAAATACCCGTGTGGGTATTTATTGAGACAGGTTGGCATTGGTGAGCATGAGATCTTTGACGTGGCAGAACTCATCTCTTACAAAATGCACATCTTTGGGAATATTCAAATGTTTAAATTATGGAAGAGAGTTGGAAAATATATTGATGAAGATGTAAATGTAAACTTGATAGAAAACTGTTGTGGGTGGATGGAAGTAACTAACTGATGTGCTACGAATGGAAATTTTGCAGTGCAGGCTCAAGGTTAAAACTAAGAGGCATCCAAAGAGGCAGATATCTGAAAATGCAGAGATGGATTCCTGCTGCCATGGGGAATTACCGTTGTGGCTGGCAGGAGAGGGCACGGTCCTCAGCTTCAAACGTCAACATGACTTAACTATAATCACATTCTTGGTCAGCGATGGCACTGTAGAACAAAATCATGTTCTTTTGGGTGCCCTTAGCTCTGCATTGCCAGAGCTATGGTATTTCTTTCTTTTTTTTTTTTTTTTGTTAAGTTAATGCTAAGCTCTGAGGGTTTACAGTGCTCTGGGATGTATCTTACCCTAAATTTACTAACACATACTCTCAGCCCTAACTCCTTGTCAACATAGCTCCCCCCCTCGCCTTTTTTTTCCTGTTGTTCTGGTATGTGAGATACATGCATAACTAAGTGTAGAAACTACAGTTCTATTCCATTTATAGTCCTACTGGCATTCTTCATTTGTTGTATCTGTCCTGTGCCAGCCTGGAAAAATCCAAACCAGAGGGAGCCAATTTCTCATAACATCAGTAAAACAAAATAACATCAGAACAATAGGATCACTTCCTTACTAAATCTGAGTAGTTCCATTTCTTTCTTCTGATTAAATGTCACTTTGAAGGAGATCTGGCCCATTGTTTGGAAACTTCTTTAGAAAAGCTAAATTTTTTTCCACAGGATATTCCCACTGTCTACACACTGATTTTTTTTTCATCCTTTTTGCCAGTGGATTTAAAAAAAAAAATCATGGCATAAATGGGAAATCAAACTTGATGATGGTATTCATTTTCCTAGGCTTTCCATGCCACCTGCCCCTTCAGGTGTTACTCTTCCTGGTGGTTTTGGTCATCTTTGCAGTGACACTGATAAGGAAAGTGCTCAATTTTAGAGCTGATCCAGTACACCCAAGTGTTACTCCCTTGGCAGTTTGTCTTATAGACATTTGCTATTTGCCTACCTCTGTTCCAGCTACACTGGCGAACGTTTTCGAAACAGGAAAACCATTTCCTACGCTGGCCGCATCATGCAGCTCTGATTCACTGTGAGTTATCCTGGCATGGAGTCTGTCCTGCTGGCTGTCGTGGCTTAGGTAGCTTTTGTAGCTGTCTGCTGGTGTTTACACTGCTTGTATATCATGAACAGGATGGCTAGTTTGCAGCGGGAAGGATTTCTATGGCTGTGTGGCTTGGTGAGCTCCTTGGTATGTGCTTTCCTAATGTCAGCCTTAGCCATCAGCAACTTGTAACAGCTCAGCATATCTGGGGTGTCCTGCTGCTACTGAAGCTCTCTTGCTCAGACTGCGGCTGCAGCAAAAGCTGCTCTCCACGTGGATCGTGCTTGATTGGAGTGAGCCTGTTCCTTGTGCTCTTCTGTACCGGTTTCATGGGTGCCATCCAGAAGACATGCTCAGCCACAAGAAGAGCAGAAGCCTCTGAGCAATGCAGAGGCAAAGTAAGTCACCTTTCCTCCCCACTTCTGCCCTTTTGCAACTTCAGGCTAACCCCTTTGCCTGGCGCATGGTATGAGCTTGCTGGGATGTCAGCTCTTTGTAGTAGCTTCAAAAGCTCTCTCAAGATTCCTGCTCAGAGCTTTCCCCTGATCCCTGCTTCAGTGTACAAGGTTTATGTGGCACAGTCCAGGCCAAAAAGGAAGATTCTCATAATGAAAAAATACTCTGTCCTTCTTCTTCTTGACATCCCAGCCAGAAAACTAGCAGGACATTTGACGTAAAGGTCCTGTTCATCTTCATGTTGCGGATAACTTGGCCCCTCACATCTCAGGCAATGGGTTTGCAATCCATTACTTCCTGCAAAATCTGTAAGACAGTTCCCCATCCTTTTTAGTGCCAAATGCATCATCTTTTATGTCAGATGGCTTGCAGCTGCAAGTGGCATCTGTATGTACCTCCTAGGCTGCTTCCAGAGCCTACACAAGTTCATTTGCAGGTAACTCAGGTATCCCTCCCCTCCATGGCAGTGTGTACTGTGGACATAGTCCTCTCAGCTTACTTTTCAATCCCACTCTTGGGGCTGTTCACGGTCCCTGGGAGGTTTAGGTGCTTCTCTTGGGAGTCTGCAGCTGTGGTGAAGGTATGAAAGGAGATGCATCTAGCTAAGCTGTGTCTGCATTGAGCACAGAGGTACAGAGGAATGCCCCAATTTTCATGGTGCAGTTGCAGTAGGCAGAACCTGGCACAGCAGTGCAGACACGGGTAATGGGGAGCTGCCTGGCCTGGGGGAGGAATCCAGGATTTTCTGAGCAGCCCAAGCCCACTGAGGAACGTGTCCTCAGAGGCAATGTCTGACAGCTATCCCACTTGCAAGAAACACCACATGTCGAGGAATTTAATGTGAGCACAGTGGGCCAGGATTGTATTTCGCCTGTTGCCTCTTCACACTTCCCAAATGCTGCAAAAAGGCCCAAGCATCAAAGGGAAGGCGGCCCCTGGCAGTCGTGCTTTATGCCACTGGAAATCCTGCAGGCTCCCGCTGCCATATGCTGCAGGTTGCTCGGGGAGGGCAGGCTCTCTTGTGCCTCTCACGTTAGCCTTTTATTCCGTGTAACAGGTTCGGGGCTGGTGATGACAGCTTTGCACTTAGGGGTAAGGCAGTTAATTTAGATTGGGCACCTGTGGCTCCCTTGTCCTCTCTGGCTGAGGGTAGCTCTCCTTTAAATACTGTATTCGTTACCTACTCCATAAGCAAGAAATCAGACTGTGCAAAGGAGGCGAGGAGGTACAACATGTAAAAAACATGTCCTCCCACTCTCCCTTTTCTGCAGGATAGGCGATGTTTGACTTCACACTTGAGGAAGCAGCTGAGAAATCCCTCAGATGGTTAAACATTTCAAATGGTTTGGATGGGTAAATGTCCTAGATTTTAAAAAATTCGCAGAAGTACTTGAGTTACAAAGTGGACCATGAAATGTTTGTGGAGATGTTCTTGTCCTCCTGCTACTGATATCAGAACAAATAACGGGGTGAGAGAGGGGAAGTGGGAATTTTAGGGTAATAGGAAAGTAAATGGGTGATACTAGGTTTCAAAATAAATTTCTCATCCTTAGAAAGGATGTGCCGCACTTGCCTGGTTTTGGTTTCCCTTGTTTCAGATAATATTTCATGTCTGTGAAAATTTGCCATTTTGGTTTAATAGTGTTTATGTTTCGAGTGATGCTTTCCATCTCAGAGGGCTGTGGTTCTGGTGACCCCAGGCTGAGGCTTGGGCTAACCGACGGTCACTGGGGAATCCAAAAGGGAAAATTGCCAGTGCTGGTGAATTACCATTCAGTAAGAGGAAAACATGTACTCTGGAATACATAATATTGCTCTTCAGCGACGCTCAGCTTCAGCTTCTCATTCAGCAGCACGGACATGAGTGATTTTTCTTTCACTCCACAGTGAATATGATGTTGGTGAAAGGTCCCAGCCTGACTGCCCTGGGAATTGAACCCTGTGTAAACCCTCAGCAGAGAGGCAAAGGATCCTGGCTACAGGCTGTTCTTCTCATCCGGTTGCAATGATGGAAGAGGAAACAGAGTTTATACAAAACCTAGCCCAACCCCCCGAAACATCTTGCTTTGTTTATGTTCCGAGCTAAGCCTTTGACTCTTGCTGTTTGGAAGAGCTATCCAGACATTTCTCCATCTGACTGATTTCATATCTATTCCTTGATCTCATCAAGAGATCTGGCTTTTAGCTCCTGCTCGTGACGTCCCACTTTTTTCTCTCTCTCTCTCGCTCTGCTCTCCAGCGTCTGAAAGATCCCTGTATAACATGATTATGCAACCATGCAAATGGACACGGTTCTTTTCATTTACTGCAAACCCTGCTCCGGGTCTCCCATAATGAAAATAAAATCATCGGCGAGAGACTTGCTGCAGAAGGTAGCAGGAAGGGAGTTTTATGTGGCTGTTTGAATGCTTGAAGGTGGTATTAGAGATGGAAACAGACTATTTGAAGTAAACCAGTGTGCCACCATCTCGCCACAGGAACCAGCATCAGCTAATAGACTCAGACAGCTCTCCTCTGAATCCTTCCCCCTAGGAAATGGCAGATACTTGCCTTCCTGGTTGTTTTCCTCAGCTGGAGGTCTCCACACCCCACCCCCACCCCCNCTCTCCCAGAAGGCAAATTTGCACCCTCCTACTGTAAACAGGCAGTTGCCTTCTTCACTTTGCACTCAGGCAGGAGGGCCGGGGGGGACAGTTAACCACACTGCTGCTGCTGCTGCTGCTGCTGGGCCCGGCACTCAGCACAAGGGCGCCCAGCACCGGGCTGCGGGAGATGATCAGCCTGCGGGGACCAACCGGCCTCTCAAATTACTCAGGTTGCTTGGAGGAGGAGGAGGAGTGAGGAAATCCCTTATACAGAGAGGGAAAAAATAAATAAAGTAAAAGGCATAAAGCTTGCACTACTCGGTTAACAATTCAAGAGACCTTGACCACCTCATGTTATCCCTGTAAGTGAAGATGCCCCTCTCAACCATGGTAGGAGTAAGACCTGTTCAGTTCTGTTGGCCTTTCTCATCACAGTGCCCAAGTCCCTTGCTGGGGCTTCATGGCCCTTATCCCACGGGATGATCCCATGGACCGTCCTTGAGTTACATGTGCTGAGAGCAAAGGTACAGGGCAGGCTGAGGTCTGCCACTGATGGGGGCTGCAAGCTTGTGTCCATCTTCCCTGGGCAACCCCTTCCTCACCCCCCGGCAGTGGTGCTATGTTGCCTGCACAGCGAAAGCGAGGAGACGTTTGGTCTCTCCAAATCTCTCCAGAAAGTCTGTTTCTCCATTCCACTGCCCTTGAGGAGGGTCTTACCCAGCCAGAGGTGCCCCTTACTGGGTAAGCAGGGCTCCTGTATCTGCCCCCACCCAGCTCCCCTTACCGGCTCACCGGACCCCCGGTACGTCCCAGGTCTGGGCAGCACTTGGCGGGCACCGCGTTCCGAAGAAGCCGCAGGCGGTCCCGCTCCGCGGCAGGTGCCGCAGGGAAGGCGATGCCGGCCCCCGGCCCGCGGGGGCGG
>WEKW01031077.1:45882-59981 GCA_013389905.1 Sula dactylatra
GGGGCGCGGGCGGCCCCCGGAGGGCACGGGGCGCTGGGTGCGCCCCCGGCCTTTCCCTTCCCCCCTGCGCCCCTTTTCTTCTTTTTCTTCCTTTTTCTCCGTCCCATTTTCCACCTTCTTTATTTTTTTGTCTTTGCGGGGGGGCTGGGGGGGGCTGTCGTTGCTGCCTCCCCCCCCCGAGTTGCATTTGTCTCCCCCCGTCCTCTCCGCCTGCCTCTCCATTTCCTCCCGCTCCCTGTGTCAGCTCTGTGAAGCCTGGCGTGTTTCTCTGTTTCTCTCCCCGCCACGCAGCCCTCCCTCTGTGCAGCTCTCTCCATGAAATGGAGCTGAACAATTGCACTGGAGCAGCTTTTTCTGTTACTGCCATATGTCCCTCTGCTGAGGCACCATTTCTCTTGCAGTATTTTGAATGCATTCGGGCTGGAAATACTAGGACGATAACAAAACTGTGAATTTCTGCCTGTGCCTTTTTGGATCATAATGAGATTTGAAATCCCGCATGAATGAGATGTGCTGGATAGTTGTACTGATATTTTGAGCTGGTTTAGTTCAGCCATCTGAGATGCCCAGGCCACATGCTGGCAGGATGACCTTTCAGGAGGAAAGGAGAGCACCCCCCCTAAATGTTACCTGCCATCCGAGCACCAAGAGGACATACCAAGTCACCGAAGTGGCATCATCCTTTCACCCTTTCCCCCCTCCTCCATTTCTTTTGGAGGTAGATATGGTTCTGCAATCAAAGAACCTCTAGTAATTGCCCAATTCCTTAAATACGAAAAGATGATGCTTGCCTTAATCTGCAGGATACCTGAAATGACAGTAGCTGTGATCAGCCTACACTGCCCCATTCACCTTAATATGGTGCTAGCTGAGGCTGTCTCTGTGGCACGGGACTCCCTGCTCTTGTCCGCTCGTCTGCCCCCTGGAAATCCCTGCTGGAGTGCCCTGTAGGTCCGTCCCCTCTCATGCACGGGGGATGCACAGCCCTGTGTCCCTCCTCCTGGTAAAAAGCAGCTTTGAGACTGGGAGCCGCACTGCCCTGTAATTAATGTACACTCAGCCTCAGATACGCAGTGACAACAACGTAAATGTCAACATTCCTAGTTAATCCCTTGCTAACAAAATATGCCTGGAAAGAGGTGGCTCTGCATAATCTCCAGTGAACAAGATCTTATTTTAGCAGTACAAGCACTTGGGAGATTTCCTCAGTTTGACCAACGAAACCAAAAGATTGGCTTTGATAATCGCAGCTGTAAATGATGTGTTTGATCCCCTCAGTGAAGAAACCCACTGCATGTGGCAGAGCATACAAACCCTCCTCCGCCCAAGCCCTCCTCCAGAGCAGCAGCAGGCTGGTCTTCCTGGGTGGTGTCTGTGTGACAAGGGATGTGATTTCTGTTCTCTGATGTTCGCTGCTCTCCTCTTTTCAAGGAGATGGCCACAGACTCTTCCTGAGTCATGTTTTCCAGCCCAAACAGCTAGCAATATTAAAAAGGAAGCTATAGGGTAACACTTATTTTAATACCCTCTCAGGGTCATTGGAGCAGGGACCATAGACACGTGGTGCTGGGGTACCTCTCTTTATATGTTGAGGCCAGCCTCGCGTGTATCATGGGGAGCCCAGGCAGACCCTGAGTGGTGTTTGCATCCTCTCCCTGCGGCTGCTTTAAGCCTTCAGCATCGGTGAAAGGCAGAGCACCCAAGGTGAGGAGATGAAGCTCCTTGCTGTTAAAAGCAGTCTGACGTTTTCTGCGCCCTGGCTCCCTGCAGGCAGGATACCTGCGCTTCCAAGGCTGGCATCCACAGTCGCAGGGCAGCAGCATCCCCCCTCTGAGCAGACTGCAGAGCCAGGGGGGCACCGACATGGGGTTTTTTGCTTGTGGGGTGGATCGATGCCTGAGCTCTAGGCCCAGCACAAAAGCAGAGTCGAAAAGGTGGTGGGCCATTCTTCTGGGGATTAGCCCAATTTAACACCCAGTCCTTGCATCCCCTGGTTATTTGTGTCTGTGGAGTGCAAGCACGTGTTGGGGAAATTCACTGTTCTGCCTGTGGTTTTCAATCACTGGGTTCCTGCATGCCAGCATCACCTTACACTCGGTGATAAAATGATATCCACTTCTTTCCCTTGCATTTTACGGGGTTTTTTCCTTTTTTTCTTTTTGTCACTTCCTTTCTGAAGGATGTCTGAGGGGTGCTCTCCCCACCATTATTGCAGTCTCTCATTTCAGCCTGACTCCGTTCACGCTCTCTTTCTCATGCCGCCTCTCTTTTATTCTGCTTTGTTCTTCCACCACCACCTGCCACCAAAGCCTCTTCCTTCCCTACTGCGTTATCTTCTAGAGACCCATCGATCTCCTTTTTCTCCATTCCTAATCTCTCCCTGCCATTATTTGCTAAAATATCTTCTCCATCTCCCTCTTTCCCACTGCCCAACACTTGCCTGTGCCTTAGCCATCCCTCACCAGCTCCCCACCATGGAAACACTCCCCACCAAACTCGCAGTCGCTCCATGTCTGTTGTACGCCACGACTGTGCAGCAACACCCCCTTCTGCAGCACTTCAGCCCGGCTCGCGTTCACTCGGTGCCCTGCGTGAACAGGCAGCGCACCCACTGCCGTGCCTGTTGCAGGCAAGCAACCACGGCTCAGGCAGGGAGGACGGGCAGTGGGAGGGCTGCTCGCCCAACCTGTACTTGCTTGTCCTCCAGCATCTCCTGCCCGCAGCAGTCAGAGGCAGGCTACTGGGCTGCCCTGAGCTTTGAGGACCAGCACAACTGTGCTTACAGGTGGAGCTGCCCTCTTCTCTCATTGTCCCTCCAGCAGCCTCTCACGCCCCAGAGGAATCCCTCCCCAAGGATGTATTTGCCCCGGTACTCCCCATCGCTCCTCCACAGGGTCTCTTGGGGGCTGCAGTTTTTGCCCCTCCCCACTGCCCCTGCCTGCAGCTGCCTTCCCCTGCCCTGTCTGCTCCTTGCCTCTGGGGCCCTGAGCCCGGCTAGAACTCCCACGCTGCTGGTCCTCTAGACCCTGGTGGGATGGAATTGCAAGGGCCCTGTTCAGCTTAAGTCAACGTGGAAGGATGTGACTTCTGGGCTAGGATGGGCTCCCTAATTATTTAGTAATGAGTCTGAGGTGCTTGAATCCAAATAACTGTTAGAGATGGCTTCGTGTAGCCCCGAGCCACCCTCTTTACCAAATTCCTGTGCTGAAACAAGCGTGCAGCACACTCAGGCTCTGGAGATAATTGGATATTTTGGAAGCCTCCATTCTTCTGCAGACCTTGTAGTGCTTCCATCTTTCCCTGCCCTTGCCTTATTCCTGACTCTCTTCCCATCTACTGTGACTGTTTTCTATTTTTACTCTTGTCAAAGGGTTGTGGGCTTAGAGGCTGCTCTTGTAGCTGTAGATGTAAAATGCCTGCTGTGTGGTGTTTGTAATGAAAGAACCGCTCCTGGAAATTAACTAATTCACAGACCTAACTAATTAACTCTGCAGCCGCGCAGAGCTGTGGAGGAGTGTCAGTGTGGTTTCATTGCCGAGGGCGCTGGGCTGGGGGAGAGGGAGAGAAGGGAGGCGGAGAGACCCGTGTCTGTGATCCCAGCTCTTCCCTCGGCTCCTGCCACCGTAAGCAAGTCATTTCCCATCCCTGTCCCCCTTCCCCGTGCCCTTGCTCTCTTCTTCAGTCTTGCTGCTCAGGGCAGGAGCTGTTTCTCATTATGCCTATTCAGTGCCTTGTACAGGGAGGCCTTGACATTGTCGGGGGCACTAATCACTGCTGTTGTACAAACAATAAATACCGGAGAGACAGGGAATTATCAAGCCAGATAGCTCCAGATGTCAGTTTGTCCCTTTCTGGATTTTCTCCCTTTGCTACCTCTGCCTCCAGGAGCATGGATGTACAGCTTTGACAAGGGCAGGTTGATTTCTCCATGGTGGCACCGCGTCCCATCTCTTCTCCTTCCCTCAGGCCCAAATTCAGTCCTCCCTGGAGCCAGTGAAGAGATTCCTGCAGAAATACATTGGAAGTGGACCAGGCTGTTCCGCCCTAAGCAGCATAGTTTTGACATCAACCCGCCAGTGTTTAGAGTACACTGGGAGCCAGACGAGGCCGCCCATGCTGTTTCAAGGCTAGATGTTTGATAGGAGAGGTTTCCCTCCATGCATGCTCCCACGGAGTTTCAGTACGTTCATGTTACCCGCCCTGGCTCACTCTCCCTCCCCGCGTGCCGCTGGAGCTCCCCAGGGAGCTCCGCTGGGCATCTGTGTGGCAATCGCTGGCAGCATGTGGATGGGGCGAGCCCACTGCCCAGGGGCCTGCTGAGAGACTGCCAGGAGCTTCCCTGACACACAGGAGAGTCACCCCTTCTTTCTGCCTGCTACCTGCTCCCGAGCAGGCAGCACAGTAACTGCGGCTTGTTCTTGCTGGGATGGCAGTTAGGACTGGGGCTTGCTGAGTAATGCACAGCTCGGATGGGTTTCTCAGGCTCAAGGCAGCCAGAATGCACGAACTAGAAAAACCCCATTCCACCAAGTCCCAGTGGGTCGAGGCGGTGACAGCTGGTGCTGTTTGGGATCAGGGATCATGCCTGATGTCGCGGTTGTGTGCGCTCCCAGCTGACACGCAGGGCTGAGCACTTGTGGGACTGCATCCAGCGTGCGAGGAGGCAGAGGCACTCGGGCTGGGAACCTAGAATGAGGAGAGGAAGCAGAATAATTGCTGGATGAGAGAGGAGATATATTCAGCTCCTCGACTTAAACATGCCTTCCTGCAGGATTGCTGGGCTGTGCTTGCCAAATGTGAGCACTGGCCACCAGGGAAAGCAGAGCAGGAGCTTTTCTGGCAGTTGATGGAAACTCGAGGAGAAGGCTCGGAGCCAGGCAGTGCTCACTAAGGGGATGCATGGCGATCACTGCCAGGCTGGGAGTCGGTGAGTATGCATGCTGAGGCATACCTGGCACTGGGGCAGGTGACAAAACATACCTGAGATCACTCTGGGGTGAGCCCTCTGGAGAAATCCCCCCTCAGAAGCAAATCTCCTGATGTCACTCATTCCTCTGTCTGCTCCCCCTAGATACTGCAAACATCTTGACGCTGTGATGCAAAATGTGGTGCAAGGATGTCCATGCTGGTGAAGACCCAAACCACTAAGCCTGTGCAAGCACCATGAAGCCTGGTAGACTTCATAGCTCAGGCCTTGATCCCATGGAGTCATGGTCCCTCTGAAACTGTGCAAAAGGTAGTTCTGAAACTGTGCAAAAGGTAGTGAGGGTAACAGAAGGCACACTGCTGAACTGAGGAAGCAGGACTAGTGCTGGACCCAAGATGACTCATGTCCCACCAGCTCCGCTATGCCTGTATGCCCTGGGACAGTTAGCAGCAGCAGAACTCTCTGTACTGCACAGGTGTCAGTGTCACCAAGGTGGCCAACACGGCAGGACCATGCAGATTGACTCTTTGGGACGTTGGCTGACCTGCGTGAGGTGTAGCTTTCAAAAGGACTACTTTGTCACCAGGTGTCATCCCCATCACCGTAGAGATGTATCCAACTGTGATTCCCAAGGACCTTCGGACCTGCGCCCAGTTTGACAACACTGCCTTGCTTCGTAAGGATCACTCTGGTTATTGCCATGGTCGGTGACTGTGAACCTGCAGAGAACCCAAAGACAAATGAAAGTAACTGGAGTGTCGAAAGCCTCCTCTTTGTAATTTCATGCTGCAGGACTTTATGTGGTTGTCAGAGCAGATGGTCAGAGGTCAGCTATGAGAGCAGAGCCAGAGCTGAGGAGATGTAAGAATTAACCTAGCGAAACCACTATCTCTGGTTCAAGACCACTTGCGCTTTGAAGCTCTGCCAGGCTACCAAGGCTGGAGGTGATGTCAGTCTCATGTATCGGGCTCACACATGAGTCAGAGGCTGCACTCATTTTCGCACCAGATCTGCCAAAGGTCTGGAGAAACAGCTATTGCGCCAGTCCTTACCGTGCCCACACGAGTAGGCTCTTTCTTTTGACCTGGCAGCACTCAGCACCAGATTATGCCAATCTGGGCTGGCCACCCGGTATCTCTGCAAGAACCTAAACAGCCTAGATACCAGCTCATGCTGAATCTGGAGCAGATAGCAGAGAGCCATTACTGTTTTTTTCCAACAACTGTGGTTGTTAATTTGCCTGATAATAGCAACATATTTGGGCAGGAAAAAAAATCAACAATAAAACACCAGTTCGCAGTTTGAAGTTTTAATTCCCTTACTGTCCCCACTTGTGGCACCCAGCGTCTGTGCCCTCTTACTCTGGGTCCTAGCTGTGTGCTCCAGCTTTGTTAGGTTTCTTTGGACCATCACAAACCCAGGTGCATGCCGTTCCTCTGCCTCATCCCAGTCCCTGATCTGTTGTCCTGGCCTGACGTGCCCCTGAGCTTGCCCTGCAGTACTCTACCCTCTCAGGGGCTCCTGGGTGAAAGGTTGGGTGGGGATCTTTGGGGCTGGCGAGAGGGGACACGAGGGACCTTCCTACGGCACAAACCGTTCACTCACAGGTGACTTTGAAGCATTCTGCCCCAGCTCTAAAAGTGACTTAGCAATTGGTTTAGCTGGTTAATGGCTTTAATCTAGGCTCATCCACCTGGACCCAAGCATGGACCTCTGCCTGTTGTGTAACCGCTGCCGTGCAGGACGAGTGGCTGGCATGCTGCCCTGGCACCGCACCTGAAACACGCACAGCCCTGCCTGAACCCCTGGCACCCGCCATACTCCTGCCTCGCAGAGCCCGGCATGGGCAGCGCTGTCAGTGCTGGCTGCCCGCTGCAAGCGCTGGGCGCAGGCAGGGGGAAGGCGGGCGGCTGTCCCTGCCAAGCTGAGGGCCAGGAGTGGGAGGACTGTCAGCTCCAGCCCTGGCCCCGCTGGTGGGGAGAGGGGTGTGTGTGCAGCTGCAGCGTTGGGCAAGAGATGCTAATGGAAACCAGAAACAATTCAAACTGCATGGCAGTGGGGGAAATGCTAACAACGTTATGAGCTTGGAGCTTGTAACAGTCCTGCTAGTGAAGTAACTGCTGGTGAAATAACTTTTTTTTTTCTTTTCTTTTTTATTTCTTTTTTTCTTTTTTTTTTTCATTCGGACACAGAAGTCTTCCAGCTTGTTATGCCAGGGCCAACAAAATTCTTCAGTGTCCGCAGGATCTTGGGCAAGCCAACATTTTTCCTGCTAAGTGCTACCAGAGAAAGAAGAGCAGCACGTTGCATCCCCTTCCCATGCGCTAGTCACTAGCAGCTTCGCCTGTCTCCTTGGCCCATGGGCAGGCAGAGGGTGAGGGGGGGTCCTGGCAGGGCAGCAGTGGCTCTTGGGGGCGTGCTGTCCCTCTTTCCCAGCAGAAGTCCACAGGGCAAGCATACAGCAAATGGCACCCTTTCCAGAGAGAGGCTGAGAGGGCTGGAGCAAGTCTTTTTTTCCTCTGGGAGGTGACAGAGCACATTCTGGATAATCATTTCATGCTGCTTGGGAGTGGTGTATATTTTGGTTCCTCTTTGGTTGTGTTAATTGTGTGGTAAGGTGCTTATAGCCTTCTACTGGCATCTTTATTTATTTAAATACAAATTAAGAAGGCCTTAAATCAATTGTTCCTTTTTCTTTGCTCCCTCTTGCCTTATCATTGTTTCTATCATGTACTCTTAGCTGTACCAGGCTTTTGCTTTTTCAGCTGGATCAGGTACACTAAGTGAGAGTCCCAGGCCGAATTTCCTGCAGACCCAGGGAGGCTGCACTGAGGGAGCAAGCACACCGTACATCCCTGGCTTTCCCCCATGGCTATTTCACTTATATTTCAGGGCACTTCCTAAACTTATTTGCTGACCAAGGCTTCAGTCTGTGACCCCCTGCACACCTAACCCTCCTGCAATGCCAAATTAAACAAGAGTGACTAGAATACTGTTCTCTTACCCCTTCAGCTACTCTGCCTTTCATCTGGATGGGCTAAATCTATATGGTGACTCAGTTGGCCCCTCTACTATTTTAATCTCTAGGTCCTATAGCTAGGAGCAGAACCCAGGATTCCAGGGTTTGATCATTCTCCTGCTATTTAGCAAATAGTTTGCAACCAAATGGCAAACTATGAGTCGAGGCCCTCTCTCCTCGCCAAACTCCATAAAAGATAATTACTCCTGGAGTTCAAGTGGTGGCATGTTTTGCGAGAGATCTGGAAGCCTAGTATGCAGCTTTCAGATAGACATTATAATTGTGCCTATGATTCCCCCCCTCCTTTTTTGTTCCCAATGATTTATTAAATTCGCAGATTGAAAACTTGCTGGAAAACTAAGATGTCTGTCAACAATCTGTTCATCGTTGCGTGCCAGATATCGAAATACCTGTATGCTGATTTGGGGGCATTTGTTACATGTATGGACTGGTGAAATCACGAGCGCGTGGTCCTGAGGGCTGAGGAGTCTGCGTCTGTTGTTACGTGGCAGCAGCAGGACGAAGGCAGACTTGGTCCTTCCCAGAGGCTGTATGTCTTCACCATGCAGAGGGCAGAGCAAGGGATGCTCTTCATTAGGGAATGGGCTCCCCCTGTTTGGAGTCTACATGCTTTCTTTCAAACTTTGACTCCCCTTTGTCTCTGGTGATATCTCCTGTGACGGATGCTGGCCTCTTTGCTTGCCCTAAATTCTGTTGTACTTACCTCATTAGTCTCCTAATGACGAGCTGACAAATGATTTCGCTTGATTTACTGGCGGTGTTACAGGTGTGTGGAACACTTGTCAGTACCTTGCTACTACATGCCTAATTTTTCAAATGGCTGGGTGTGCTAGCTTCCTTTGCAAAACGTCCCTGCACATTCACCTGGTATTATTCCCCTGCCGTAGGCTTCATCATACCTGTACCCAAAGCTTCCAGAGCTGTGCCCTAGGATTTCCTTCCTGCCACCCCCCTGCCCCCGCCAAAAAAAAAATCAGGCCTTACATGCAGGTGTTGATGTAACTGGCCTTCCGATAAGGAGAAGTGAGTAGAGCAATGGCATGACGGAGCAGCCCTCCAGCTGGTTGTGGCTCCTCTGGGCCCAGGGACGGTACCCACCCTGAGACAGGCAGCAGGGCAGCGGGTGTCCCTGCTCCTCCTACCCTTGTGAGGAGCTCCCGGCTGCCGCAGCCCACAGCACGGGTTTGCACCCTGCCTTTCACCTCTCACCTGTTTGTCTTTTCAAACCAGAAAAGGACATTTTCACTGATCAAACCCCAGAAAACAGACCTTGCCACCACCTGCACGAGCACGTCACTGAGATCAAACAGAGCTTTTCGAGTGAGGGAGCAGGGCAGGTGAGGGGTCTCCAGGCATCGCACAGCGATGGAGCAGGAGCTGCTTGGGAAGGCAGGAACGTCAACATTTTGTGCACACAATTTTTCACCAGTTGGGCAGAGCTCTTCTGCTCTTCTCGTTGTGTTGCTAGGAGAGGAGTGCTCTGCCCTCTTCATGGCTATGAATAGCTTGCTCTTGTTTATTCAGCTCAGCTCCGCCTGCTGGTTACAACCACAACCGGCACCATCTCATTGCATGACACCACCATGAAACAATGCAACTGCAAGAGGAACAGTCCCCCCTCCGGCTGAGAAGACTTCAGGATACCTTTCCAGTGCACCGCTCCAGAGCCATCCTTCTCCTCTCGCCACACTTCATGGCGCATCCTTTGCCTCTAGCAGAAAGGTCTAAAACCAGCTGGACATTACACTGTCACCCCCAGAAAGCAACACTGAGAGGCAGGACCTGCAAATCAGGGCATCAGCTCAGAAATCTGGCTTGAAAACAAATGCATGATCATTTCAAGGGTCCTTTTCTGCTATTTCAGTGTCAGATGGAGCCTTTTCTGAGCTAGAAGAGTTACTTTTCCTTTAATAATAAAGGCTGAGATTCTTGCATAAGCCCATGAATCCAAGAACAGGGAATTTAAGAAAAGTAACAGATGGTTTGAAAATTGGCCATAATGGGATTCCTGAGATTTTCTTAAGAATACTTTGTCTGAGGTCTGACCGGGAATGAAGCATCTACGGCAATGGAATTAGATGGGCTGTGTTGACAATGGGAAAAACTAATGGGGCTGAGCAAAGTGCTGCAAAATGTGACCAAGCACAGCATTTCAGAACACCTACTGCAAGGGTCAGTGGGACAGGCAGCAATCACAACCAGCCTACACATTATGAGATGGGATGTGTGTGTACGGGCAACCACAGAGAGCCATGCAAGTTCAGAGTAGCAGAGCAGACACAAAACTTCCAGCTTTCAGAACAGCCTGGGCACTTGACTGAGAAGAGCAAGTACTAGGCAAGGCAGAGCAGCATAGATCAGAAGAGGTATGGATGGTTGCTGCACAGGTACGGATGAACCACCCCTTCCTTTTCAGCATCATGAGCTTCTATGTGTGTATTTTTCCCTGGACATCTCATGTTCCTCTACCTGGGAATTTTGTTGGGATGAAATCCGAATACTGCGTACGTTTATCCAGAGTTTCCACATGCCCATCAGGCCTTTCAGATAGCTGGGCTGCTGAACATCCGGAAATTCAGGATAGGTCGACTGCACACTGGGGAGGTGAACTGTATAGCATGCACACTCTATGTCTAATGAATCCAAAAATTGTCAGACCTGCTGTGCATATGCTGTGCAGATGATCTGCATATGTACAGTATGCCCAGCGCACTCGAAAGGTGTCTGGTCTACCCTGCATGCGCAGAACATGGTGCAGCTGTAGGTACTCCTGCTTGGGAAATAGGATAAACATACGGGGTTTTACAAGTTCTTAATATATTTGTAGAAGAGGCAACAGCTGAATGCTTCAGTGCAGTAGACAAGGAAACTTAGGTGTATTTGAATGTATGGAAGCCAGACTATCCTATTACATGCTACTTGTTTTACAGCAGCCACCTGAACAACATAACTGGGGCTGGGGTCCTATTATACAAGACATTGTACATGCATGTAGTGAAAAGGTGTTATTCCCCCCCACTCCCCCTCAAAAACCCCACCGTATAATCTAAATTAACATTAGCGCAAGAAAGGGCCATTGTAATTCCTACTTGAAAGACAGGGAGACGAATCTCAGAGATGGGCCAAATAAAAGGAAGCTCTTAGTCTCCTAAAGCAGGACACGGGTGAATGTTAGACATCTGAGCGCAAATTACGATCCTACAAACCCTTATTCAGCTGATGCCTGGTGCTGGGGACATGCAGACTCCTCAGGCCCAGATTTGACAGTGAGGCCCCATGGCTTTAGCAGCTCTGCTCCACACCTATCTGGGAAAGCTTCCTGCTTGACAAGGCTAAGCACAACAGCAGCCGGAGGAGGAGCTGGCCACGAAATGCCTCTTTGCCTAAAGGTGCAAGCCTCCGGGATGGACTCTGTGCAAGCCCCCAGAAAGGCTGATGCTGCTTTTTAAGGTGCAGTGTCCAAAGGGGTTAAAGCACTCATGGAGGATATGGAATACCCAGCCTGTGCAGCCTCCTCTGCCCCAGAGCTTTCCTGTCTGCATCTCCCATGGACATGCTCCAGCTCCTGAGCTGCCAGCTGTTTCGGAGATGCTCACCTCTTCTGCCAAAGGCGCTATGATTTTCTTAAAAGAGTTGTGGCCTCCCTGGGCACATACACACACGCTGGAGAGGAAGCATCTGCAGGAATCACCAGCCTGGCCGTTTAGGGATTCAGCGGAGAGGAGGGGGAAGCCCATGCTCCAGTCCACTCTTGAGCGACCACTTCTGACTTCTACGTCATGTCTCTTTAATGTAAAATTTGTAAGCAGGCGCTGGGCAAAGGGACCCATGTTTTCCTTCGTACATGGAGTGCCATGAGATCAATGAGATAAAACATGTGCTTACTTGCTGTCCTGAATTGGGGCCATGAGGAGAGCAATGGGAAAGTAAACAGAAGAGAAACGTTATGGAAATGAAGGAAAAGGGAAAATCCACCCTGCCAAGAGCAGCAGCTCTCAGCAGTTGCAAGAAGATATGGCCTCACCCAGAGCTGATTAGGCATTAGAAAGTCCAGGGACTGGAAAAGAAGACCAAGTCATCTTCATCAAGGTTCAAAAATGACCTGAAAGAGTGAGACCTGGAGCAGTGGAGAAAGGCTATCTATTGGGCGCAGCGGTTTCCTGAGAAGGTAAGTTTAGCCCTGGGTTGTTTTTCCCCATTAACAGAATGTAGGTACTTGAAATAATCAGGCTTTGACCTGTGACAATACAGAGAGGCTTTTGTTCTCCCTTAAAAGACTCAGAAATCTTGAACTGGACTTTAGGCTCAGGAGATGCGTCAGAGCCTTGCTGCGGAGAGCACGCACGGCTGCAGACCCTGCTGCCCTATGTCCCGTTGTGGAGACTGCAGCAGACGAAGCTGGATGTGATGACTGCTCCGCATGTAATCTGTCTCTGCTTTCAACAGGATGAGTGTGGCAGTCAGCGTCTTCTGAGGACTTGTAGTGCCATGCTCCTGGCGCTTGCCAAGGTGGGGGTCCTGTTGAGGGCTCTATGCCTGCCCCTGCTGCTTCCCGCAGCCTGCTCAGGGGTGTTGACTGACACCTTTGCCCAAGGCTTTGGTGAGAGAGCACTTTACCAGCTCCCAAGTGCCTGACTGCAAATGGTCTGATTTGGTTTTCCTGCCTGTCCAGTTCTAGACTCTACATCTTCCACCTTTTTATATACTCCAGTTGCCTTCAGTCCTTTCACCCAGATCTCTTGGCGCTACCCTGTTTTTCCTCCAGCTGGGAAATTTGTAAGATTGTCTCTGATTTTCCAGCCTTCTTTGCTTTTCCCCTTCTCGTTTCTCCCCAGTCATTCTCAGTTGCAGTCTTCCTTTGCTGCTTGACCTCTATTTCTCTTTCCTGGGAAGCACCTCATTTGCATCTGTCCTAGTATCCAAGCTACAAATTAGACCTGGTTAACATTTCTCACAGTGAAACCCTGACTCGTATAAAACTTTAGGATTTGGGGAATTGTAGGAGCTCTATTTTTGGGAAGTGGCTTTTCTGTTGAGCTCTTGAGTTCAAAAATGTGCATTCTCCCTTCTGAAACTGGTTCAGAAGGTGACCTTGGGTAGGTCACTTCATCTGCCTGAATCTGTTCTACCACTTGTTAAAGTTGAGATAAAAATGCTTGCCCGGGTTAGTAAAATGTCTTTGAAATCGTTGGACAAAAAAAGCTACCCAAGTGGTAACTACTACCATTATTATAATTATTTTTATTAAATGAAACCAGCCGATGCTTGTGCAACACTCTTCTGGGCTCTGCAGACCTTTTCCGCTGAGACTCACAGAAAAAAACTTTTGTTGTCCCTGGACAGGGATGTGTTTTTTGAGACCGAGTTTTGTGGTTTCGTTATGAAACGTATGACAGTCGGTCATGTGGTTTGCTTTCTGGGCCGACTGAACCCATACGTAAGGCAGCACAGAGTTTCATGATTCACACTGCCTATGTTTTAGTTTAGCTTCTGCTGGATGGAGGGCGTACAAGCCTGAATGTCCAGGGAACCCTCTCAGCTGAAAAAACTTCGCCCAAGTAACTGCGAGGCCGGACCCAACATGGCCCCGCTGTTGGGCAAGACCCTTTTTGGGTGTCTTTGGTCGTCAGAGCTGGCCATTCCTGCAGACACCCAGACTTTCCCACTGGGTAACTAGGCTCCCGTGCCCCCGCCATTCACAGTGCCGAGAGCCGCGGAAATTTTCGGGAGCCCACAAGAGCTTGTTTTTTGTGACTCCTCGCCCTCCTCGGGCCTCTGTGAGTCGGGCCAGCGGCTGCGGGATGAAGCCGACCCCGAGGCTTCCTGGGTCTGGCTCTCCACCATTTGGCACACGAGGTTATTTGCGTGACCTTGGGGGAACCAGGCAAATTCTCCGCCGGCTCCCCGGCCGATGGCGGCCCTCGAGGAGCGGGAGTGCCGGCGCACGCCGTCAGCGGCGGCGCTTGCGAGGAAGGGCTGTGGCGGACCTGTTACTATTTACTTCGCAGGTTTCCCGTTGGCTATTCCGCTGGAGCCCGGCATGCCGGCTGCGGGAGGCTGGAAACCCACCGCTCCCCTCCCGGTACCCTGCCGGCGAGGCCCGGGGCCGGCTCGGCGGGGGGAGAGCGGCGC
>WEKW01031077.1:61071-88000 GCA_013389905.1 Sula dactylatra
GATGAAACGAGATGTGTTTGCAGTTGCCGTTTATCAGCAAGTAAATATCTAGCTCGGCGGGAGAGCAGCAACGTGAAGCCTGCTCGCTTGCTGGAGGTTTTGCGGCTGTTAACCTGCTGTCGGTGAGGTGATAATGTGCAAAAGCAAAAAAAAAAAAAAAAAAAAAAGGTAGAGGGGAGAGAAACCCCGACCCTCCTGCCCGGCCTCATTACAGCATCGGCACTGGGCTTGGTTAAAATTTGGAGGGTGATTTGTGATTTTTTTTTTTTTTTTCCGTTTTGGCGTTAGATGCAGAAAACCTCCCGGTATGCTAGGTGCATCCTCGCAAGGTCTTTTAAGTTTGTCATCTGCCGTCATTCAGGTTTCATTGATTCTAGTTGTTTTGTTAAAAAATAACCTACAAGAATGTGAGCTGCACAAATGTTTGTCATCCTAATGTCCTGACACAACCTAAGCGAGGCAGGAGCCGAAAGAGGGGGAGACAGTGAGGATATGTGCTTTCCCAGTCGAGGCTGGGAGGAGAGCATCATGTGTTGAAGAATATGAACAGGAATGGGAGATGGGGGAGGGAGTCTAAATTGTCCTGAGACCCTATTCAATCCAGCAAGGAAGATGGAGGATCTTGCTGCTGCAAAAAAAATGTACGGCAGAAATCTCAGCTGGCTTCTCTCTGACTTGTTACCTCCCTTCAAAAAATAAATAAATAAGCAGAAAAAGAATCATAGCAAAACCCCATGATTTGCTGTAATGTTTTCCATGATACCTTTATCCCGCACACTTTACAGTCAGAGTCCAGTGATGGAGGTATGTGAGAAGCCGGGAGAAAGACTCGGAGGTTTTTCTTCGCAGGAGGGGAAGAAGTATCAGCTCATGTTTGAAAGGAGACTTGTCAGGCTGTGAGGAAGGGAGAAAAAATGCCTGTTCCAGGCAGCTGGACCTGGGGAGGAGGAGGAGGAGGAGGAGGCTCTGGCACCTATGGTTCTGATGCTGGGTGGAAGACCTGCGGAGAGAGGATGTAGACAGATGGGGGAGCAGGGAGGAAGGATGTCCAAGGAAGACCTTGGACCGGCTCCTCGGAGGGCTTTAAAAAGAGGGGGAACTTTGAACTGAAGCAGGACATGAGCAAGGATGGAGCGTAGCTAAGCTGAATGTGATGTAGCAGGACTTTTCGGCATGGAAGAAAACAGAGGTTGAGTTTTCTGACTCGGCAGAGTTTGGGGCAGTTGGTAGGGGCAAGGGACCTTTGTAGCCAGCTCGAGGGGTGATAGCAGCTTGGGCAAGGATTGCAGCTGAGGGGATGGGTGAGAGCCCTTGTCTTGCCTTTTCCATAGGTGGTTTCTCTGGTAGCGGACCTTCTGTTAAAATGTCTTTGTAAATTTCTGTTAATTATGTCGGAATCTGGCAACAGCAAGGACAAAACATCCGTCCCTTGTGGATATATATGGGGATATATGCGTGGGGATGAAATAAAGCTTTATCATTAATGCTCCTGCGTGCCCAGCCCCTCCGCGTGCATGGAAACAGCAAGTTTGTGCAAACACACCTGCTTGTGTAGCACATTATTCCTCCTGAGGGGCCATGTGCACACGTTGTAAGTGTGGTTCCTGCACAGACGTGGCCCAATTCCCATGTTTTCCTCAGTTTACATAATAGCTTATTCTATCAGCCTGGTAGCGGTAGTATTTGACAGCCAACTTTGCAATAGCACAAATTACAATGTGAGGCGCAGGGCAGCTGAGACTTAAACCCAGTAAGTGCCATGTTTCAGCTTTTCTGTTCACGGCTGCGTTCCCGTGTCGGAGCAGGCACATACCACGGACATTGCGTGCACAAGTGATGACACCGTAAAACTGTTACGCGCATACACATGCAGAGGACTGATCTCGGGTCAAACGTACTGAAAGTTGCTGTCTTTGGGAAGAAGCTGAACCAGTGCCCGCTTGTCACAGACAGAGCTTGCATGCTGCTCCCACACACGCAGATCACACGTGTGCATGCTCCACCTTTCCTCTCTGGGATCACCTGTTTGAGTTGCAGCTAGGCTGGCAGCACAGGGAAGCTTTGCAACCTCCTGGATGGGGATTTCATGCCCTTTCTGTTCCAGCTTGGCGCTGGATGGGCTTGAGCCACAAAAGCTTAACAACAGGGAACACTAATGAGCCCCTGCTTGGCATGCTGAGAAGAAAGGCCAAGGGCTGAACGGGCATAAAACCAGTGGTGTGGAGCCTCCTGGCCAGAGCCTGAGCCTCGGCACGAAGACTGGGGAGGGAGCAGAGTCTCCGGAGTCGGGAACGAGACAGCAGCGCTGCAGCAAAGGCGCGAGAGGAGACCATGTTGGGGGGAGGAGAGCAGGCTGCTGTTTCCACATCATCTGAAAACTCAACCTGCTGTCAGGACAGAAGGAAGGCTTGTGCATATTTTATGTCACTTTTCTCCTTCTAGGACAAGCTGCTGATCTGATCAGCTATGCGCTTTAAAATCCTCGATGTGCCGATCAGCAAGTATGACTCGAGGCCAATAACCAGACTTGGCCTCCTGCCTCTGCTCCTTTGTGGACAGTCAGTTGCATCCCATGCCGCCCTTCCCCAGGGAGCGCCTGCACAATTAAACCCTGCATGCTGCTCCTCAACTATGGCATGGGATGTGACTAGCCGCAAGGAAACGGGGACAGAAAATGGCAACGTGTCAGGGCCGGGGTAGGGGGGGAGAGGCGGGGAGGGGGGTTGGCCATTTCTTACGCTGTTTGCTGATGTCTAGAAGGAGACTAAATGGGTAAATCGGTTTCCCTTTGAACTGGTTGTGTGTTGCTCCAGTCGGCTGCTCTCGCCTCCGAGGTCTTCAGCAGTGGCCCAGGAGTTGGTGTGGCTAGCAGTAAACAAAACGTATTTCACTCCTCCAGCCTGGATTTTATGGCATCGAGGGCTGTCAGACAAGGGAGTTTCTCCTCAAGCAGTCATTCGGTGCTGCTTCTGCGTGGCAGAGCCACTCGAGCCACTGACATTGCTCCTACCCACTGGAGATGTGAGCACTGCTCACCAATGCTCCCTGCCCTATGTGTAAGGGTGCAGGCATCTCGGGCATCATTGTGTTTGATAGTCTCGCATACACAAACACATTATTCCTGTGTCCTGTAAGCAAACTCATTGCCCTAAACACCATTTTGAGGCACATGGGGAGCAGCTATTTCTGCTGTGTGATGTGGACTTATGTACATAACTGAGTTAATGTCATCCCTGCTTTATCCTTCGCTTGTCCCATTTGAGAAATGGTGGTCTCGGACATGGAGGTCTTGCAGAACTTGTGATCTTGACACTGATTTGACAGGCAGCCGTAGGCAAATCGTTTTAAAGCTGGGATCAATCTTCCTGCTTAAATCTGTAAAATGGGGGTAATTCTTGCCTGCCTCCCAGGGAAGGGGCAGCACACCGAATTGCTTGCATACGGTTGTGAAGCGCCGCGTGCTCCTGTGCAGACACTACCGCGGTCTCGCACACCATCACACGAGCAAAGTGTGTGGTTTTGCACCGAGCGTGACTCGTGCTACGATAAATTTTGCTAGAAGTATGCGCGCACCCGCCACTACGTTGGGCAGTGAATCCTGTTCTGTCCTTCCAGCAGAAAACAGCGCAACTCGCCAGTGACATGGACTGTACATGTATTCCCATAACAACGATATTATAAACATATGGTAAACCTGGTATAACAACTGCTGTCCATGTTTCCACGCAAAACAAGGAGCCGATTAACAAAAACTTGAGGCTGTCTGAGGCTGTATCTCCCCAGACTGTGATCTCATCAGCTCTCCCAAGCTAACCGCAACCTGGTCGCTACTCGGATTGTAAACTTGGGGGGTGGGGGGGAGCAGTTTGCAGGAATGGCTATTTGTGATTCAGTCTGCTTCCCTCTGACTCAGTACTAAACCATCCCTCGGTAGGGTATTTGGGGATAGTACGCTTAGGACGTCGCGCATCAGTTTAGTTCTTGGAAGAAATTCTGCAGTACCCGGGCTTGCTTACAACTGAGTTTTGTCTCGGCATCTTTTGTAAAAACAAAACCCTAAAAACTGCTTCTGACTATTAAAGACGCCATGGTAATTTTTGCCAAAAGAAGGGGGGGGGGTGGTCTTAGCCCTGGGCACTTTGCCAGACTTGAGCTCAGGAAATTGCAGTCTATCTAGGTAAAACTCCCCTATAGTTTAAATGAAAAAAAGTATTCATCTCTTACTGTCTTAAAGGGTTAGCGCTGTGTTTGTCTGGAGCCTTAAACAGGCAGTACATTCAAGCTGGAGAGGTGGTTACAATTGCTTGCTGGGAGAAGAATTTTCTTCTGCAAAAACAAGGGCTTTTTTGCATTTTTGGGATGCTTCTAAGTGCAAAATGCTGTATGTATTTTAGGTTATTGCAAGGCTTGAATGAATATGTGGATCAACATACAAGTATAAATGCAAGGAAATACACTGGTGTGGCGTTTGCGCAGGGGGCAGGCAGCTAGCAAATACATGTAGCAGAAAAATAAGGACCAGTTTTTTAGTGTTGCGCGTGTGCATCTGAGGGCTGGATTTTGTATGTTTAGCAGCGATTGCTTTTGTAAGCTGCTGCTAAGGCACCTAACTGGCCGTGTGCAATTGCAGTAATGGAATGTGAAAATGCAACTACACACAGACCTGTAATCTTGCATGCAAAATACTGCTGGTCTAGTTCTCCAGGTACAAAAATGGTCTGAGATTGTACTTGCCATTCTATTTAACTGTGTTCACCTGCGTTTTTCAGGTGGCAGCTGTGTGTATGGAGTGCTGAATGATTATCCTTGCTATTTTTCCTCCAAGAAGAAGCAGGAAATGAAATAATTTCTAGTGATTGGGCTAGTACATGCATTGTGGTAAGCGCAGGATGAAGTTGGGAGCGAGGGGTAATTAATTACAATGGTAATTTCATAACTCTTTGAAATCCTGGGGAAATGCATAGGCAAAGAAGGAGAGCAAAGAGGTGAGCTTCCATTCCTGCCACAGACGAGCAGTATTGAACCATGGAGTTGGTCAGCCGTGTCAGGATCTGGCCTCGTCTTCTGCCAAATCCAGTTCTTTCAGAGCCCCCCAAAACAGAGTGTGCATTTGGGCACAGACGGATGCAGGGCTGAATATCGACATTGGTGAGGGTGTCCTTGGATATCGCAGCCCAGGGCAGCGCACCGAAGCATGGAACAGGTTTCCTACTCCTTGCTCAGCGGGTGCGTCTCAGCTCTGCCCTGGCGGGCCAGGGCAGCCTGGGGGGGACAGGGAATAGCTCACTTTCTCCACCACTTCACTCTCCCGCTTCTCTGGTGACAGCGATAACAAAGGACTGCTCAGCGCTTGGCATTAGGTGATACGGATCTCTCTCAGCCCACTAAACCTGAGTCCCACAGGCTTCTCACTAGCCCTCGGGGCTTGGATATCACTGTCCTCTCACTGCCCGGGGTGCCTGGGACAGTCCCCCTGGAGACAGGAGGCTGCACCTTCTCCACGAGGTCCAGAAGCACAGATTTTCTACCAAAAACTGTGATTATATTTTGGGGTTATTTCTTGTCATCCTGGGTGCTTGACTGCAGTCGCTTCCATTTTGCATGCTGTTCTTTGTAATTGAATCTATCGATGTATATTTAATCCACTTGGCACCACGGTTTGTAACTAGGCACTGCTTCCAAGCCTTCTGTCACTCGTTTTCACAATTACCATCTTTAAGTTGGGGGGGATGCCTGCCGCTCAGCTTTTTGCCCGATTGCTATGCTGTCTTGGAGGACCTGCACTTGACAGTCAGGTCCGCAGTCAGCACAGCTCCTGACCTTTGATCTGAACATCAGCCAGGTGTGTAGGACTTGGGTAAGCGAAACTAAGCCTGTTGGGTTTAATTCTCCTCTCTGCCACTGTTTTGCTGTGTGTGATCACGGGCAAGTCCTTTAACCTCAGATGGCCTCAGCTGACTTATCTACTCCAGAAAGGTGTTGTAATGCTTAATTATTGCCAGCTCTTTGGAAACCCCCAGGGGAAAAAAATGCATTTTATTCAGAAATGTCTCTGACCTCTCTGGCCTTTCTAAGCTGTCTTGGTGGTGCTAGGAGATATTCTCTTTCCTCCCTTAATAATGTTTCTTCAATTTTTCATCTGTACATTCACCCACTCTCTCAGCTGCATGTAAAAATGCCAAGCTGTCTGAAGTCATGGAAATATTTTTATAAGCTTGACAGCCACGACAAACATTCCTCCTTCGCAATAAACAAACAAGGTACACAACCTGCTGTTAACATCAGTTTATAGCAGAGACACCTTCGTCACTCATTGACGAGGGAATCCTAGACAATTCCTGTGCTAGCAAGCCATAAAGTAGTGTTGTCTGAGGTTAGGAAAATACCGGATCCTTTGGGTTCCTGTGTGCACTGAGTAACTGGGAAGCTCTGTTTGCCTATGTGTGTACGGGAGTGCAAACAGGCACCAGGTATTTGGTTTATTCAGGGCTCTTACAAACTATATTTGGCTCAGGTGTACGTGGTGTCAGGGGCTTGGTGTTTGTTTGTATGCGGGTAGTACAAATTAAACTGGATAAATATTTGACACTTAAAAACAAAGCTGCAAATGAAAGGTGTTAGGGAGCGTTGCAGGAGCAGAGCCCTTGTCGCACAGCCTCTCGGGCACCCCACTTCTGTTTTCCTTGCAGCTGGCTGTAGGCTGGTAGGGTTGGCAAGTACCTGAACCCGCACTGCAACATCTCCCCGCAACATCTTCTCCCTGCAGGTAATTCTCCACATAAGCGCTCAGACATTGCTGGTTTTGGTGCGTTCTAGTTTAATTTACTCTGCGTATGTCTAAATCCAGATCTCCAGAGACCTTGGTGTTGGCGGAAAAGAGCAGGGCTGCTCTTTTTCCTATGCTACTTTGGTTTATCTCTCGTTCTTCTAGCAGGCCCTCTTCCTACCATCTTTGGGTAGTGGGCTCTCTCTGGTGTGGTCAGGAGGAGAAAGTCAAGACTGTTCTTCACCTGTATCTTTGATGGAAGACACTAGGTAGGGAGCTAAGCTCCTTTCTACCATCTCACTCATTCACTGCCTCTCTCAGTCTCTGTGCCTTAGTTCCTCCCTTCTTGACATGAGGATGACAACTCTTCACTCTGCTTTTGCAAAACCTTTGAAAGCTAAGAAGAAAAAAGTGCAGGGTTTTCTTCTTCCTTCTCAGGGACACCATAAATCTCTCCTCTCTCCTCTCTTCTCTCTCTTCCCTCCTCTCTCCTCATTTTAAGAGTTCTTATTATATTCTGTCCCTCTAGGTCTCCTCTACTTCCACCGCTCTTGCAATCTGTCTCTCTCTGCTGTTTCCACATCCCCTTCTATTTGCAGCTCCCTTCCTTCTGTTCATGTCATTTTCTTCTCTCACCCTGTATCTTGTACCCTCCCCCACTATTCATGCGCTGCACACTCTTCCTATTGCCTCTCTCTAGTTTATTCCCCAAATTCCTCCCTTGCATGTCTCTCTGCTGTGGTGCCCTTTTTGTTGTCCCCAGCTGTGTGTCCCTGCAGCCCGGCCACACGAGAGCTGCTGGTGGGGCTGGCTGGCCAGGGCCCGAGCGACAAGGACAGGGTGTGGGATCGGCCGGATAGGCCCCCGCCGCTGGCTGGGCCAGGTGAAGCTTGCCCTCTGACGGAGCAAGGTGAGAGTCCCTCTGCTTGTGTGCCGCCAACTTTGGACGGGGCTGCCTCGGGTCTTGTTCTGAGCTGCAGCACGGTTGTCACTTCAATGCCTGTGCGCTTTATTTCTCCCTGGGAGCCTGATGAAGACTGTAGTCTCAGATTTTGTCTCCTGATGTCACCTTACCTCCTTGGACATGGCCTTGTGACTTGTTCTGGTCCTGGCTTGTTGTCTGCTCCCATTCCCCCAATTTACCCCTGGCTCTAGACACTCTGCCCTGAAAATGTGGATTGTGTTCTGCCTGGCTGCTTGGAGACATCTGTGGTTCTCAAGAGGGTGACTGTCCCCTTGAGTCACTCCCAGCTGAGTTCAGGATCCTGTGCTCTGCTGGGGAAAGCTGTAATGGGAGGGGGATGGGAGTAGCACCAAAGGTCTGGGGAGGCCTCTGCACCTTGTTGGAGAGTTGCATTGAGCCAGCAAGCCAGCACCCAGTGGGTCAGGACAGCAGTGCTCTGTTCCTGGGAGACCTGTGCTTAGCAGGGGAAGATAGCTACTCTTTGGATGGGACAGGTGCAGCAGGGTCACTGTGTTAGGGAGAACCCCTCTCCCAGCTGCCCGAGAGCCACCTGATCCCACACAGAGGCTATCCCACTATCTGATGTGGTACAGAGTTTCCTTCAAGTCAGTTGGAGTGGATGCAGCCTATTTAACCACCTCCCTGCAGGGACAGGATTTTGGCTGCAAGGATCCTGGCCAGCAGAGACATCTGAAAGGTGGTGGTTTTTTGGATATCCCTTCATGGGCTGTGTTTGGCTGTCCACAATGGGGACATGTGGCGTGGAGAAGTCTTTTCCCCAGGGCAGGGAGAGGTGGCTGCAGCTAGGCTGATAGGAGAGCCGGCCAAATCAGGGCTCATCAGGTGTTCCTGACAGCAAGGCACAAAGAGGTCATGCAGATGGCCGTGTGTTGAAGTTCATCCAGTGTCCTGCAGGACAGGGCATGGTGACTTTCTGGCCTCCAGTGAAGTTTAGCTCTGTTTCTGTGTAATGCCACATTTGCCCCTGCCAGGCATGTCTCAGTCCCAAGCTCATAAAAGTCACAAGCCTCAGCTCTCCTAACCAGACAGTTCCTTTTTTCTCCCTTCTGTCTCTGAGACAGACCAGCCCTTCCTTAGCATGCTGAGATGGTATCCCTCATGCTCCATGCAGGGTGCCATACACCTTTTCCCACTTTTCCCACAGCTGTTTCTCTCCCTCTCCATACCTGCTTCACCTGTTTTACCTGCTCTTTCCCTCCCGCTCTGCCTCTGGGCTAGGTCTCTCTCCAGACTCTTTGAAAAATTGTGTTCCTCTGCCTCATTTGCCTTCCCATCTGGCTTCCTTGTCTCTCTGGTCATGCTGTGAGCTGTCAGCAGGTAGGGGAGAAGGACCATTGCAAGAGCAGCGCAGAGACCGGAGGGTGTCTGGGAGAGCAGAGTGGGAAGGCAGAGTGTTACTAGATCAGGGTCCATCATTTGCTGATATCTTTGGCCTCTTCCAGGTATGTGCTGTTAGCAACGTGACTGAATTCCCCTTCCCCGAGAAAAGTGATTTTCCCATTGCTTCTATTTCACTCTTGGCAAGCTCCTGAAAGGTTAATGAAGTCATTCACTGCAAAAGGAAAAAGCATGTCTTCCCTTGTTTTGCATAAATTAATCTTGGAGGTTATGGAGCAGCCCACGTACAGGGCACAGGACACGCAGCTATGTCCTTGAGTCTTCTCACCCGAAATGCAGCTCTGGGAGTATCATGTAGGTGATACTGTCCACTCCAGTCTTCGAGATCAGCTTAGGTTAAAACTTAGGTAAAAAGCTGTGGCATCCCCACCCGTCTTTATTCATGTATCATTGCATCTAATGGGGACTGGGGAGGAGGTACCTGGGAATGCCGATGAGCCTCCTCTTCCTCCCATTGCGGTGGATCCTTGTTTCCCACAGACCCTCTTTAGAAAATGCCCTGTATCAGGTTTCATTCCCACTGGATTTTTTCTGTCTGAAAAGTGCAGAAAAAAGTCATTCAATTGGTTTTGAATCACATGAGTGGGAGCAGGAGCCAACCCTAGAAGATAAGTGTTCTGACCTTTACTGCACTCAGATGTCTGAAAATAATAACAAATAAATACATCTTGTTTCTAAACCTCAGATTTAGGGATGTTTCTCTGCTTTATGCAACAAGAACCTGAGCCAGGGCCCTTGGGAGGGTTGAGGATAGGAACCTGCAATAAGCAGCAGCCCCTTTGCTTTCCTTTTGGAAATGCAGCTGGTACCAACCCAGATATTCAGGATGGGAGGGGACAGGGCCAGTGTCCCCACTCTCCTGCCGTCTTGCTGCTGGGACCCTGGATGTTTTCCCGTGGCTTGCGCTCCAGGAGAACGAGAGTTTGATTATTTCTGGCCTGTGGCTGTTCCCTTGCACTTTCTGTCTCGTCTGTTCACATATAGGGTTGGCTATATAGGGCCATACAGGGTTGGCCACCAGCTGGACCTCTGTGTGTAGACAGACCCTGAATGGGAGCCTGGATTTGCTCTGAAAAGGTGTGTTAAACCCCCCACATTGGTGGGTGTTTGAAAATAACTGAGGAAACCTGGCTGGAAAGGGAACATATTAAACAGTGACTCACAGCAAGCTTCCCAGGTCTGGGTCTCAGGTCACTGACTCAAACCTCCATCATCCCCTGTGGATGCCCCTGGGGATGTCCTTTTGAGATGGCCTCTCTTTGCAGGCCGCTGGTGACAGTAAATATTTGTGCACTGCACACTGAAGTGCTGATACAGGGCTGGGGACCCGTTGGGCGGTGTACTGCCCAGACACTGGAACGAGACAGTTTCTGTCCTGAAGGACTTATTGTAGTCCCAAATTAGAGCATTCATGGTGCTTTCTGTAGTGGTTGTGACTTGATGTTCCTCCACCAGGATATTGCTTCCCTTCCCTCCTCTGTTATGTAGGGAGTTTGTTTGCTTGGTTTCTGCCATTTAAACCACCGTTGACTGCAGAGATGCCTGTATCCAGAGCCTGGGGAGGATGTTAGGAGGTTTCTGGCACTCTGTCAGTGTAAAGCATCTTATTTATTAGAGTCTAATGCCCAGCTGGGATGCACTTCTGATCTAAAGCTCCTGAATTCCTCCCTTTTAACACTAAAGATGCCATTCAGAGAGGTCCCCTGAGCCCTACATGTGCTTCTGCTGAACACTGCCCTGATCATCTATCTACCACCATCTCGCTCAGACTTTGGGTTCAGGGATTTTGTTTCCATTAGAAGATCTCCTCCAACTCACCTCTTCTGCAGGGGTTCCAGCAGATACCCAAATAAATATGATTCAGTGGGCTGTAGGCTACTGTATTGCAGCGTATGGAGGCATGTGCATTTTGAACATGCAACCTGATACGTGTATGGATGCTTGCATTCGTGTCTGCTAGTGTATTTGGGCTGGAGGAGGTAGCAGCAAAGGCCTTGGCAGCTGGGAAGAAAGGAATGACAGGCTTGCCAGGGGAGGGAGGAGAGAATTTGGTAGCTGAGATGAGGATTGGGTAACAACTGGAGGGGGACATCAGATTTAGGATCCATGTTGCTTGCTTAAGAAAATAGGAGAAGTAGTAGTACATTGTTTATTGGGGATTGTGTTATTCCTGTGCATTATTTATTAATATTCTGCTAATGGTGCTGCATAAAGAAGTGGCACTTCTACAGAAATTTCACAGACAGCTGGAGGAGCAGTTCCAGGAGGTATTGTAACCAGGTCAGGTTGGTGTAGGGAATCCTGCTGGGCTCAGTTTTGACAGGCTTTGGAAAAGAGAAGATTGTTCAGGAGGCATTTGGAGGGGAGAACGGAGGTGTCTGTGACTCACCAGGGAACAATGATCGCTGTGAGGATAAAGGGGCAGGCTAGAGGAAGACCTGCAGACAATGGTGAATTCCTGGTTTCAGCAGCTTCAGGATTCCAGCCCAAAGTACGAGAAAGCGTAAGAAAATGAAGCGTTTAGGAGGAACCTTTAGGACTAATAGGCAGCTGGTGAGAGAAAGCCAAAAGTAAAGAGAAAGCAGGTTTACTACATGCTGCGCCTTGAAGTGGATCCTGGAAGGCTTGAATTCGAGGCAGGAGTTGGAAGAAGGGATGTACAGAAAGAGATGGCCTGTGCAGTGAACGTGACTGAACCGTTCTTGACTTACCTGTACTGTCTGATAGCACAGACCTGCCAGTTTGCAGCCTCAGCAGGCGTGACAGGCTGAGCAGAGGTGTTGAGGTGCTCTGACCACCCAGGGATAGGAGGCCGTGCAGGTTTGTAAAGTTTGTAGTGCAGATGGATGGGTGCCAGGATGGGTGCTCCCAGCCAGTTCTTGGATACGAGTCCTCCCTTGCATTTGAAAGATGCCCAGTCACTTCGAGAGGTGGGACTGGTATTTTGGTAGGTGGCATTCTTCTCTCACTCAGCAAATACTGCAGGAGGAAATCACACTACTGGTGCAAACCCATCATTGGGTGAGAAGCAACAGCTGAAATCCTGGCTGGCCCATAGTCATAGTCCCCAAAACACCCAGACAAAAATGCAGTGCTCAGAGATTTTGGTTTTAAGCTTTGTTTTACCGACCAGTTCAGCCATGTCAACGTGAGGCGGGGAACACCTACTTACTGCCTGCAACTGTTTCCATAAGCCAAGAGCAGGTCTAAATGGTAGTTGCCTTGGTGTCTCTTCTACCTGCAAATCAGGTGCTGAGCCGGTGCAGAAATGTTGGGGTTGGAGGGGAGGAGGAGAAGCTGCAACATAAACACAGCTTCATGGGCTGTCCTTTATTTTTCTGGAGGCAGTGTAAAGCCAACTTTGTTAGATACAGTCAGACTGTGAAGATGGGGAGTCTTGTAGCACAGACGGGCTTTGCAAGGAACTCCGTTAGCTAGAGTCAGCCTCTTCCCTCCACCATCGCGTACAGCACAGCTGAGCCACCGTTACTAAACAGTGTTGGGATGTAATCTCTAATTATACGCAGCATTGATGCAAATCAGGCAACAACTATGCATGGCTATTGGTGTGTTTAAGAATTTTTTTTTTTAAGTTATTGCAAGTCTTTAACACTGCTGAGCGCCCTACAGCAAACCTCCTTACTCTGTGCAGCAATCGTGGCGGTATAGGTAGTAGTAAGTGCACTGAGAAGTTGTAACCATAACTGTGTGAGAGTGGCCTGTAGGTTTTGAGAGAACCAGGCCGTGGTGGGACACAGCTCTGTTAATCCACTGTGTCTGTTAGAGCAAAAGGTGACTTGGGCCAACCAACTGAAACGCCTTCAGAGAGCATTTTTCTACCTTGGGAGACTCTGAGATCATCTGAGATCTGGGACTTGGGTTTTAACAGGGCTTATCCGTTGGGGAGGGACAGTCCGTTTCAAAAGCAAAGTGGTGGTGGGTCCAGGAATGATAAAATCACCCTTGGATTTTTTTTTTTTTTTTTGTGTGTGTGTGAACTCCTAGAAGTCATCTATGTTGGTATAAATGAGATCATTTGGCCTAATTAGTTCCAAGCTTAATTAGCAGTAATTATCCCAACATGGGAGTAATACCCGAGTAGGAAGTACTGAGTCCTCGATTAGATAGATCTCTAATTGGTGTTACAATATTGTAATTAAAGCATGCTTGTACGCCTCTGCCTCTGCAAGTGATTTGTTTTATGTCTGATTAAACAGGGAGTCCGGCAGCCTCAAGGAGGCCAGGACATCACCACTGATTGAAACAGTGTATTATTCTTTGTTATAGGGAAGAAATGATGAATCACATATACTAGGAAACACTGTGGGCCAAATTAATCCTTTGAGTAATTGCTACTGGAGTTAGGGAAATTACAACAGGGGTGAATTTGGCCTCAAGTGCATAAGCTCTATCTGTATATCACACCGTTAAACAAATACTCATTTGAATGTGCAGACTAACAATTACACCATCAGACGAATGCAAGTAACTTAATCTGCATTTGTGATCACTGGATTGCATGGGTGAGTTTGTTTGGATGCTGGGTGATCGTTATTAGATTGCCCATTCTGCTCAAATTTTGCAGGAGGTGGTGCCACGTGTCCCGGGATGTGCTGCACCCCGAAACAGTCGGCAGAGTTTCAGATGGCCGCTGCTGGCTGCAGCATCCTCTCCTTGGCGGGGTGGGACCCGAAAGGTGCCGCTAGGATTTCCAGGAGCTCCTTGCAAATGGAGGAGATGGACAGATAAAGTGTCCTCTTGTCTTCTAGCACTGTTACCTTTAATCTAGCTGGTGGTCTCATCCTCCCTAGCAGAAGACATTTCAGAAGAGCAGGTAAACACGTTTTTTGAAGAAGTTTAGGGAAAAGAGAGCGAAACAGGAACTTTCTGAAATTAGTCAGCTTCAAAACACGAAAGCTTCCTATGTCTTTTTAAGAAACCACCTCCTTAAGAGTTGGCAAGTGCGCTGCTTTATTACTTATCTCTTCGCTACATGAGTGGGCGACTGTACTTCCTGATTTGGTTCTTCAATATAGAGAGATCGTCAGCATAGGTCTGTAGAGGACAGTAACTCCTCGCCTACAGAAAGGAACAAATAGGAATAAGGATGCATGCATCTTCTGGCTGTCACAAAGGACTTAAAGGCACATTCGAGTCATAGCCAAAGTAAGGCGTCAGCTTATTTCCATTTTACAGCTGCAGAAACTGAGGCACAAATCAGTTACTTCTCTTGTAGCCCATGGAGCTGGTGTGTATGGCAGCACCAGGAATGCAGTACAGATCTCATCACCTTCTGCTTCACCCACAGAAACATCTTTCTCTTCCAAGGGTCCAGAAGGAGGGAGGTAACTTGAGCAAGGAAATAAAATACACAAAATTCTGTTAAAGCAAGATTAGGGATAAGAGTTTAAACACCCCATACATGGGAATTCAAAGCAAGGGTTTCCATAGCAGCATTGCTTGGCCATATTGTATACACACTCTTTTGCATTGCTTTCATGATGTCAAAGGCATATTCTAATATCTGTGTGTGCAATATGTCTGAATCGGAGTTGCTATGAAACTTAAGGCTGAATTACACCACGGAGGCATACTCTTGTGTGGTGCTGGGAGGAAATAATAGAACTAGGTTTTGTTAGGATTTTTCTCCGGTGATATATTTTTTCTTAGAAAAGTGCTGATATGCCAAAACTGTTGCTGTTTTTGGGAAAAGTTGATTCCAGTTTTGTGTCCCATCTTGAAAAAAAAAATGGAGAAAAGTTTTGAAGCTGTCAAAATTAAGTGCTTCAAGAAGGCAAAATGAAATCTTGTGTTTAATTCACTTGCTCATAGTTTCTAGGTATAAGCTATGAAAACATTTTCTCTTTTTTCCTGGTCGGATATAGAACAATGATTTGAAATCTCTGAAAATCTTGAAGGAATAAAAAGCATTCCCCTTCATCCTAAATAGTCCCGAACTATCCTGGGAGTGGGGGGCGACAAGGGAGCGACCGCATCACTGACACCACGTGCGACTGCCTAGTGCGCTGTGGTGGGAGCGGTGGGAGAGGTTACCCCCCGAGCACGTCTTTGCCTACCTGGTACAGGCAGTTGTCAGGTAGAAAAAAATGCCTGTGCAGTAGTGCTCAAACCTTTCACAAGGCCCAACTCTCTCCAACATCACCAGGGTATTAGGTGATAGCATACCTTTGATAACAAAGGTTAAGCCATTGGACCAGGGGGGTTTTGGGTGGGAGCCGCTGTCTCTCACATCGTTAAACCTCCCTTCAGCAGGTGATGGGATCTCTGTGAGGCAGGAGCCGCCACCTCTCCCTAATGGACGCCCCACACTAGGGATGATGGGACCTGTCCTTCTCACCTCCGTATGCGTGGGCAAAGGGCCTCCTTCGTGGCAGCACAGCTCTTCCCTGCACTCGCTCTGCTTCGCCCCTCGTCCTTTCAGCACCTCGTTCATGCTCTGAAACTCCTCGGGGAAGAAGGAGGGATGTTGTGTTCAGGGCTGGGAAGCAGTGCTCGCACTCATGGAGAAGCCCTGAGAGTTGGTTTGGCATCACTCTTCCCGCTGGTGGCAACGTTTCCTCACTGCCAGTGTTCCCAAATGTTGTTGTAGCCTGTACACCAATGTCTCCTTTCTCCCTGCTCCCTCATGCTAATTTTTGTGCCTGTGCCTGAAGAGCTGTAATTTAGACTTGCTTTGCCGTGCATTGAAGCCATTCTTGTTTAGGAAAGAAACTGCAAAAGGGGTGCGGGAGAGAGGGAAAAAGAAGGAGAACTTATTTTTTCTATGTGGCAGCGACGGATTCTGGGTATTAGATGCAAGCTGACAAACGTCTGAATGAGTGGAAGAGACTCCTAACCCAAAGGGAGGAGTTGTGGTTTAGGTTAAAGCCACAAAGGAAGTGAGGGAGGTTACCACTTTCCTGTCTGTGGGCAGGAGGTTCTCCTTGTGCTCATTTGAAGGCTTAGCTCTAGCTCATTCTTCCCTAGGAACATACTAATCTGTGTACTTCTTGAAAAGTGTTCGATCTGGCATCTGATCTTGGGAGTGCCGAACATCCCCTTTATCCACAGAAATCAGCAGGAGCTGGGAGTTAAAGAACTGGGAATTGCAGTCTAATTTATGAGGCCAGATATTCTAAAGCGTCTTGTTAAGTCATGTGTCTTGTTTGGTGCTAGAGCATGTAGCGCATTTCTCCTTGCCTCTTCCTCTTGCTGATTCCACTCAGATTTTTTGTTGTAAATATCCGTACCTCTGGGGCCTGCTGGCTCCCCGCAGGTCTCACTTCTCTCTTGTTCCTGAGTGACTGGCAAATTGGGTAGCCATCCTGCCTGGATCTAGCAGTCTCGCGTGCTGACACAGGTCAGATTCTCAGCGCCGTCGGGCTCCTACCAGCACGGCCTGTGATCAGTATTTTCCTTGATTTTCACTGCACGCTTTTCTTTTAATGGCTCGGAGGCTCTAGCTGTATGCAGTTGAAAAGTTTGTTGTCTTGGCTCTATAGCTTCACTCTTCATCTGCAAGGAGAGAGTGAGTGCTTAACCCTGGTGTGCTGCAGAAGGCATCCCAGGAGGGAGATGAAAGAATACAGGACTGTTCTTACAGGAGAGGAAGCCTTATCCTGAGCCTGAGGAGCGCTGGCATGCAAGCCGGCTATCTTAACCCGAGCTATCAACTGGTGACTGCACAGTTAGAACCTCTGTCAGTGACTGTGACTTTAGTATGTGCTGCCAGTGCCTTCTGATCACTGTGTGCTGCCGTACATGGAAAGAGCAACTGAAAGGTGCTCCCTGAAGAGCCGCTATGTGGTCTCTAACCTTCCATTAACAGCTCACCTTAGCCCCTAACCCTGGCCTTGAGATGCAGCAGAGTCATTTCATTTACCAGGTGTGAAAATCATATTTTGCCATGTGAGGATGATTGCTCTATCAGGTGTATTACAGTATCTGGGTTGTTTTTTTTTTTTTAAAGGCTTTGTTAGAACTACAAGATATCATTAAAGATTTATATGTGGCAAATGTGTCCTTTTTTGCAGAGTGTTTCCTTTTAGAGACCTTGACAGTATTGATTTCAAGTAGATTTTCCTCCTCTGTCTTAAAACACTTCCTTTGCCTATGGATTTTCAACATTACTCACTGGATCTGTGTGCAGTACGTTCCCCAGACTATATTATCCAGCCAAAGTCCCTTACTGCTGGCCTTCAGGGACCACTTCTGAAACTGGAAAGACCATTCATTTGCTGTGTTCACTCAGTCCTGAGCAACTATCCAGCATTACATCCTTCTTACTCCAGGATGTACGCTGTCATCTGAGCCGTGCGTCTCCTTTCAGCACGTGCCAGTGGATCCCAAACCTGGTCTGGCAAAAGCCTCGAGCTGTCCCTCACGTGGAGTGAGTAGTGTTTGTTTGGATGTTTGAGATGTAAAGGGAAAACAAACTGTATGATGGGGCACTGAAGAAACTGGAGTAGTAAGCAGCTGAAATTGTAAGGTCTTTTAGTTTTGGTATCAGCATTGTATGGCTTGAACTCACCCTTATGCCCATTAGAATGGGGTGCGGGTTTTCTTTCTGGAGAGGGCAGAAGACTCAGCAGGGAGGCTGGGAGCGCTGATGCAGCGCAGGGCACAGAGGAGCGGAGTACCGCTGCCCTTTCAAGGGGAAGTGCCCGTGAGGAGCATGCTGAGATCCACCAGCCGTCGCTCTGCCTCCGGATGAGGCTCTGTGATCCATGTTCTGCTGGAGGGTGAGAGAGCTCTGTGACAGCCAGCTGAAGGTGTGAGTTCAGCCATCTTTTAGTGAATCATATGTGTAAGACATTGAAAACTTGAATTCAGACCTTAAAGCATCTGGCTTACGGTATTTGGCTTTGTTTACTGTAGTGTTATAGCCTTAGGGCCACAGAAAGTGCAGCTTTATTGAAATCATTGGAGTTGTGCTTGCTTATGGCAGCAGGGAGCTGGGGACGTGTTTTTTTGGAACGTGTTGCCAGGAACATAAACCCTTTTCCTTGGGAGATGCTTTGTAAGGATGGCTCAAGTAAGTCCCTGGGAAGCATTGTCCTAATGGAAACAAGACGCAGAAAGGATCGGGTCTCAGAACAACTCTTATTTCTTCCCCACATCTGTGACTTCAGAGTCTACCATCCTAAGGCTCAGTCCTTCTCTTCTTCCTCATTGCCATCAAACCTTAGTTTTGAACATTGTATACGCTGCCAAGAGGTGGGACACCATGGGGGACACTGCAGACTCTGCGTATGGGGGAATTAGGGACCCCGATGAGGAAGCAAGCTGGCTTGCATGGGACCCAGGCAGGCTGAAGCCATGCTAGCTGGACAAAGCAGCAGCAATCTTTGTTTTCTGATTCTTAAGGGGAGGGTACCTGTGCATCAGCATTTAAATGTTTACATGCTGCACTCTTTGATGCTGGATACTCATATAAAAGCAATTACCAAAAATGCAAGTGGCTCTTAACGACAGTGCAGCCAGAGTATTACCTGCATTCCTTGCACGCTGGTTGGGCTGCTGGCATTCATTTTGCCTTGGCTTAATGAAAAGGACAGGCAAAAGGTACGGGCTGTGTGTAGGAACAGCCCATCTTGTAAGCCAGCCAAGGTGCAGGGAGCGTATCCCGTCAGAGTTATGTTACCGAGGCAGGTCCCCTGTGCAGCGCCATCTCACATGTTAAGTGGGTGCTCTAAAGTATGAGGATATAGACAGAAAAGAAACATGCTGTCCCAGGTGTCTCTCAGGACCTGCAAGGCAGGTACTGTAAGCAGATGTATTCATGCTAGGGAGTAAACAGATATGATTTAAAATAAGCTGGCAGATTTTGTGCTCAGATGGACTAGGAACATTCATGCAGTCTGTTACTGCAGTTCAGCTGTGAGAGGCCAACACGTTCAGCAGAGAGGGGCTAGCAAAATGTTTGGGCAGAATTATGTCCAGTCATGATGTCTGTTGCTAAAGTGGTCCAGAGTTTGCACCATGAGAGTGCATAAGTAAAAATGCAGAAGAATGAGAGCGAAGCATTTATGTAGCTAAGCCAAAACTCTTGAGTGCCCTCTAATAATGAGGACTCCTGTTTTTGTTGGTATAGCCCTCTATCATCTAGGATCTTGCAGATCTGAAAGCCGCCGATGATTGCTGCAGAAGAATGTCAGCACCGCGCTGATGATAAGCCAATGTCTAAACTAAAGAGCAAGGGAGAAATCTGCTTGCTTTCTTTGGAGGGATCTCACTGTTTTATGTAATCTTTGTACAGCACCTGTAAATCAGTGACTGGTACTTTTGAAATGTATTTCCTTCATCAAAAGCTATTTGAAACAACAGGTAGCACCTATCCATTCAGACTAAGCTCCCTTGACATTTTTAAATGACAGATAATGAAAACTGTCTTCATTATAACTCAAGCAATTTCATCAGACTGTCACCAGCAAACAATGGCAAATTAATGACTGAGCAACCCTCAACTCTACTCTCCTAGGTACCTGTGCGAGAATACCTGATGTCTTTTCTACGGCTTCTAGGAAATATAAGAGGTGATTTCTCAGGTGGGGAGGGCTCTGGTACACGAGGCACTAGAGGTCAAGAGGAGCATGTTAAAACCTGTCTGGAAACCAGTGGTAAGATGGCATAGAAATGGAGCACAAATGTGAGAACGATCATGGGTGAGAGACACGGCTTATCTAACAGAGTGCTGAATTCTGCACTGCCTTCAGTTTATGAATGGATTTAAAGCATGGTGCCAAACAGAGCATATTGCGGTTGTCTAATCCTTAGGTGACAGAGGCAGGCATGCTAGTAGACAGAGCTGCATCCAAGAGGACTCATCAGAACAGCCCAGCCAGCCTGGCATTATTGCTACCTGATCTGCGGGAATCGGTCCAGGCCCCCGGATCTGAACTGCCGAAGGGAAACCTAGTCGAAGGAGCAGCTGTTGAGGTATGGCGCTAGCTTATCCTAACCCTGCTTGTCTCTCCCTGGCCAACATTGCTTCAGGCTCGCCGAGGCTGAGAGCATCAGTCACCCAGCTCCTTCCCACCTTGCCCTCCCACCCCCAAATTCATAGACTTAACCAAGGTACCCCCCGCAGTTAGATTAAAGGGAGACAGAGAGCAGAAGGGGCATTTCACAATAAAACATCGTTTGTATGAGATGGCCATGGTATGGAGGAGGCTAGCACCAGGGAGTGAATTATAGGGGTTCAGCGAAGAGAGAGGCTGTGGCAGAAGGAAAGTTGTTATTGGAGCACACAGGGAGCAAAATGACTGAGATAGAGGGTGTAGATAAATAGTTAGAAATAGCTGCAGTGATGTGATTTGGAAGGAGAATCAGTCATACTTCAGTCACCAGTGGTGGTCAGTTTAGGGAGCTGAGTGGTAAATTACAGGCAGGTTAGGGCTGCAAGAACATCTGTGACCCTGTGAAACACTGGAGAGAGAAAAGTTGCAGTAACAGTGAGTAAGATTCAGATCTCATCCGTCTGAGCATGAGTATCTCAAGGTGAAATAACAGAAGGAGAGGAGGCGGGAATATTGATTTCTGCCTCACAAAACAGACAACAACGCCTACTTTTTCATAGCAAGAATTTAACCATTCGCTTTAATGGGCCAGTCTGAAGTACAGTGGGGGCTTGATTTCTTCTTCATGTGCAATCTAGAGGGGAAATCATGCTGAAGTTATTTTTATTTTACTGTAGCCTTGCAGGAGAGACACAAGCAAAATTTTACACTCAGACACCTGTGCACTGACTGTAGGGGCAGCTGTAGTCTCTGAGCGTAACCCGTCTGCGCTGCTGCCCTGCTGTACAGCAGGCGGGTACCCTCAGCAGCCGGATGCCGGAGGAGCAGTGCTGGAAGGCACAAAAAGCCTGTTATGCCAAGAGGGTGAGGGCTGTTGTGTGTGTTGGCGACAGATGACTTCTGTCTCTGTCCGAGGGCAGACTTAGCCTCCTTCTATTTATCCTGTGGGAAGGATGCTCCTAATGAAGGGTGCTTTCTTCAGTTAGTTCTGGCTTTCTCAGAAATATTCCTTTGGGAATGAAATTTCGTTCGATTGATTTTACACCATGAAAATGCACATGTGTGTGCCCTGGTGCTGCGGCGCAGGCGTTACGGAGAACGTAGCTGTGGAGCTGTGCAAGGGGGCTTGCTGTCTCGGACTAGGCTCAGCAGGTGGCTGAGTGGAAGCAGGAGGTGAGTTTGGCGATTTTCTGAGCTGCTGCCAGGTCTTTTCTCGTTGAAGTCAAAGGTGGACATACACATACAAAGGGAGTGTAAAGTCATGGCTGAGAATCTTAAAAGGCTCAAGGGTCAGGCGATTCCACAGCCAAATTCTCCTGGTGGCACCACAGCACTCAGTGTGTGTTAGTGGTTCCCTGTAAAACATGGGCATGGTGTAATGGGAACAGTGTTCCTGGGCAAACATTGATTTTGGAGTCTCCTGTATGCCAAAATTTCCCACCTTTGTTTAGTATGAATTCATATTTTTCATGTGTTGCATGAGCATATGTTTCCCCAGATTCTGTTTTCCTCATTTTCCTTCTGATTCAGTATCTCTTCTCCCCTCCTTCTTCTTCTCCCTTTTTTTAATCACAGGAGATAAAGCTGAGTGTTTATCTGTATGGCTGCGTGGTATTTGGCTCATACCTGCTTATTGACTTGAGAGATGACTTTCTAAATAGGGCAAGAGCTTCCTGCAACTGGAATGTTATAATACATGGGATTTGTTCATCACGTCACAGTTCTGATGTGGGATAATGTCTTGAAGGAGGGCAGATCAACTAGAAGGCTCTCTGGAGATCCGGAAGAGTATTTTAACCATAGGCCCAGTTCCATGCTCCAGCCCAAACTTGATTAAAGCTCAGATTGTTTGGATGTTCATGTGCAAATAGGAAAACACAAGATCAACCGTTTCTCTCTCTTCAGCATAGATAGGAAAAGTGAGAGCAAGGCCTTTCTTGCCCAGCTGAATTTGCCCTCATCTGTACGCTGCTGCCATAGGGTGATGTTGTGCAGCCCGTGCTGGTCATTCCCATCAGCCAGGCTCCTTCCCAAGAGAGCTCTGTGCGCTGTGCAGGCGGCGAGGCAGCAGTAGTCAGTATAGCTGAGCTACAGGTGGTCTCATGCCAGCAGTGGGGACAGAGGTAGGGGGTGTGTGTGTTTGTTTCGGAGGATGATGTCGTGTGTGTGTGTGTGCGTGCGTGTGTATGGATACTGACATTGATAGGGATATATATGCGTTTTCCTCCTCTGTGAGTCTGTGAAGCCCCACACAAGCCAGGGTGCAGAGGGACTGTTCACCCAAACCAAGTGCAGAATGTTCTCTGATGTTTGCAGGGCTGAGGTTCAGCAAAGCTGGGGAGACTCCGGGTAATGCCTAATACCAAAAGACACTGACCTTGAAAGAAAGCCGCAACAATCTCTCCCCCTCCCCCAGGCCTGATTTCCTAATCTTTTAGGAATGATTTACAATAAATAAAAGACTTTCTGAAAGAAGGGTTTTTTTCCAAGTTGACAGTGGTTGTTAAACTACCCTTCCCTGCGGTTCTTTCCCGTCTCTTTCACACTGTCCAGCTTTAGACTTCATCCTGCAGCAAGATTCATGAAGGCAGCTCCCCTGTGCCCATGCAGAGAGATCACGGCGGTATGCAAACTGTAATCACCTGGATTCCTTACAGAAATGGGTTGTTTCCTTTCGAGAAGGCTCATTAGAGCACGCAGCCATGTAAAACTCAAAGCTCGTAAGAAAAAGATTTGGTAGAGCCTGATCTCACTCTCCTCCTGCAGCTCCTCTGATCATTTACACCAGAGCCAGAAGAGGGCAAAAAACCCCCAAACCCAAAGCAAACAAACAAAGCGAAACATCCCCCTAATGATGTGTGTTCTTCACCTCCAACAGTGATAGCGTTTTACACCCACTTTGTGCAGGTATACATGAATGCAGAAGTCGGGAGGCAGTACAGAAGAGCAAAGCTCTTAAGGAATTAGTGGAGCTTCCCTGCTGGAAGGTTATAATCACACTGAAAGAGGGAAATCTTGCCTCAGCAGACAGGAAATATGTGATGCAATTTCAGCACAGAGCTGCTAGAGATAAAGTAGCCCATAAACTGAAAAATATTGTAGGGAACACTTTGCATGGCCCAAACGTGCCACGTCAAAGCTAATAGCGAGGGATCCTTTGGCTGCAGAAGCAGTGGTGTACTGGCTACAGACGCGCATGGCGACTACATCCTTTACCTGTGAGGAGGAGCGTGCGCACATCCCTGATCCTGGGTGTAGTGACCCTCAGCAGATCCTTCCTAATGGTGACAGATTTTCTTGGGAGAAGGTTTTTAAGCATTAATGACAGAAAAGGCTCAATCTGCTGTTGCGTTTGAGATGAAACTTGTTTCATGTGGAAGGACTGTGTGGTTGGGGAAGAGGCTCCGCTTCAGAGAGTGGATGGTCAGGAGCAGGGTGTAACTTCAGAAGAGGGTAACACCTCCAGCCTTCACACGCTAAGGCTCCATGTCGCATTTCGCCTGCCCTCAATCCCATCTTCAAAAGTTCTCGTTCCTCAGATGTTTCCACCTCCTCCAGTTGTGCCAGTTCAGCCGCTTGTGGGGATGAAATCTACATCGGAGTTGGTCTGGCGTTAAGGATTTGTTCCCTTTAACAGGGCTTTTAAAAAAAATTTGGATCATTTAGACAGCTCACCTATAACTGTGGCTACATAAATAGTTTAACTGGCACAAGTGAGCGGCAGTAACTGTGAGAGAGCGTGGTAGGATCCTCTTAAACTGGGTCTGCTGCAGATGGAACAGTGAAACGGAGCCACAGCCCTGCACGCTCTTAACGTTATTTGCATGAGTAGCTCCATTGTGTTTCAGTGGGACTCTACTTACACATGTAAAATTAAGTGTTTTCAGGGCCGGGCCCTTAAAGAGAATAAAAGCTGCGATTGGGGTGTGCCATGCCCTGAACCATATACTGAAAGCGTAATGCGAATGTATTTTGCTAGCTGGCCTATCTCATCCCATCTGTCTGCTCTGCAGAACTGGAGCTCCTGTGGCCACTTTCCTGAGGCTTGGTTTGCTCTAATGGAATAAGACCCTGCTTTTGAATAGGAAGGCTGATCCGCTGTCCCTGCCGCAGCCAGGGAGTTGTGAGGAGAGTGTACGCAGTGTGGTGGGAGCTGTAATGTTTCCAAGATGTTCTTGGATTCGCTGGAGTGCTCTAAAGAGCCGGCACAGCTGGCTTCTCTGGGGCGGCTTTTACAGGCTTGGCCGAGGGAGGGCAAGGCCCCAGCACGGGGGGATGCTCTCGAGGCTGGCAGCAGCAGTCCCATGGTCTGGGGCTCCGCTACCTGAAATGGTGCCTTAAAACCTGTCATCGTGGTTAAGATAATTTGGGAGCCTGTTCCCATGGTAAAACCCCTCTAGGACAGCAGGAGGGATTTCTCAGCTGAGAATCCCTACCTTGGGAATTCACTGCTCCTGGCGGTTTGCTGTGGCAGATTCCCAAAGGTGATGGGTGAAGTAGCAACTTAACTCTTGAGAGTGAAGCAAAACACCTTGATAGCTGCTATCCAGAGCCCCAAAGAGAGGAAGGAAGAGACATAAAGCCGTTGAGGGGAGAGGCTTGGTGTGGTTATTTGAGACCGCTGCCTGCAGAGTTGCACAGTCATTTATAACTGCTTGAAATGTGGGGGGATGGGGTCGGGGGGGATGGGAGGGGAGTTGGAAGAACCACAGCATCTGCGAACTAGTAGGATTTTATGCTCCTTTTCCCTGGTCTAACTCCACAAGGGACAAGACAGCGAAGTACCGGGTCAGAGGAGGGAGGAGAACAAAAAAGGCAGTCCGCTGGCATGTTGTATTTTATTGCTGCTGTTGCGTGTGTCAGGACTGAAGCACAGGGTGGGATTTTCAAAGGTACCTTCAGGAAACGGAAGTTGGGTGCCTGGCTTCCTTAGGCTCCTCAGAAAAATCCCAGCCTCTGCTGCCCAGGGGAAACAAACTTCCTTTCAAGCAAACCACCATGGGTCCTTGATGTGGGTGAGAGCAGGACTGGGTCTTCTCTCTAAAGCACCGTGAAGCATATCTGTTCCTTTCAGCGTGTATGCTGCCTGGCCAGACTACCCTGTACAGCTACTGCTGTTGTGGCCTTTCCTGGGCTCAGTCCACCGAGCCCTCTCTGGTGTGGGATGTCTAAAGGAGAGGAGGAATTGTAGGTGTTCCATTAAAAAAGACCCATATAAAAATACCCATGTAGAAATAGCGGAGGTTTATACGTCAGGTAAAAGGAGCGGGCTGCACTGATGGCAACAAAGGTGGTGGTTCAAGTGGAGCTGGTCAGTTAGGTTTCACCAACACTTCAGCTTTAGAAAGCGCTACCATGATCCTTGGAAAGGTACAGGTAGGGCTAGTGTCAGTGGATGAGTTGGAAGGACAGGCCGGAGACCAATGGTTTCCACCTCTGGGTTGTGGATCCTGGGAACTTGTAGCCTGAGAGACGCGTCTGGAAAGAGTAACAGAGAGAGAAACAAGAAGCATCAGTGGGCTGAATGTCTGTCAGGCTGGAAATGTTTTAAGGGATCCGGCCTGCAAATCAGAAGGGATTGAAAGCCACTGTTAAGAAGCATCCCCCTTGAGGAAGAGTATCTATCTCGGGTGAGAGGTGTGAATTAGCTACTGTTGCAGCGCTCAGGAAGTTGTAAAGAGTTCTTTAACGACGTTATCCAGCGGACATGGAGGAGGGAAGGAGAGAGGGACGAAAAAAGGAAAAGCCCCTCAGGGGTTGAGGGCTGATCAGGGAGGAGGTGGTTTTGTCTGCCAGAGCGACGCCCAGCCTGAACGCTCGGTGCTGAAAGGGTCTTCTCCCAAAGAGCTGGGTTATTTAAAAGTGGGAGTTGGAGAGGGTAAAGAGTGGGTCGTTTGAGGATAAAGGGAGAGGGAGAACACACTCTGCATTTCTATTCGCTTTTCTAGTATTGGCAAAACAGGTTATTCAGGCATCGCGGATATGCAAAAATGATCAGCCTGCTTTCCCTGGTTAGGTTGCAGCGGTTCTGTGCATCTGTGTGTCACCGGTGGTTTGGAAGGCTCTTGCTTACAACCCACAAGATCGCCCATTTTAAGAACGTTTTGTGGAGGTGAAGGAGAAGGATTAGTGGATGTTGAAAGCGCTCTTTTCACAGAGTAAGCCGCAGACTGAAAAGGGCGGGGGATTGCTACCAATCTTCAAAACTCTTACCTGCCAGCTGGTTTCAAACTACATTGGCATTTAATCCCCCAAACATGGAGCATTTGTTCAGGATAGGGCCCTTGAGCATATTTAAGAGTTGATAGGTTGTGTCTGTTTGTCATTACTGTCTGGTTCCTCCCTGCTTCGCTGCAAGCTGCCGCTTAACCCAGTGCTTTCTCCCATCAGAAAAGGCCCTCAGATCTCCCAGAGCGGCTCCATCAACCCGCTGGCGGCCGGCGGGCAGAGCCGAGGTGCTCAGTCACCAGGTAGGAGAAACGTGCTTCTCCTCCCGCATTCCTCCCGCCTTGCCGGTGCCCAGCCGTCCCCTTCCTTCTCCAGAAATTCGTGGAAGGGGAACGCCGCCCTCGGTGCTAGCGGACCGTACTGCTCCGTAAAGCACTACCTGCCCGCCGGGCAGAGCCCCGGGCAGTGCTCCTCTCGGGATGGCGGCGGTGCCCGGTGCCCGCCGCGCCTTCCCGCCCTGCAGAAGCCCCTCCTGGGGCTGAGGCGGTGCCACGGCGCGGGCAGCCGGGGACTCTGGGCAGGGGGCGCGGGGGG